>JAVTVY010036582.1:0-15945 GCA_036873755.1 Hanleya hanleyi
CAGTACATTTTTTAAGTTAACCAGAGAAATATGCTCGCTGGATACTGCGATGATAGGCCCGGTTGTAGCCTTGGACTAGTTGAGGCAGTACATCCAGGTAGCGTCGTGTGTTTCGAGCCGTAAAATATTTGTACATGCGTCCTTTGAAGGTGCGATTAAAGCGTTCCACTACCGATGCTTTCGTCTCATTGTACGTGTGAAAAAAAATACCTTCTTTTTCTTAAGAAAGGCTTGAAAGGGTCGATTGAGAAATTCTGTGCCTTCATCTGTTTGTAAATAAAGAGGTTTGCGCCCCGTCTTGAAAATCTGCTGAAACGCGGCTATGAGATTCTCTCCTGTTTTGGTACGTACGGGCAGGACCCAGGCATATTTCGATAGAATGTCGATACAGGTCAATATGTAGCGATTTCCATTATTGTCAGGTGCAAATCGACTCATGTCGACCAAATCCGCTTGCCATTGCGCGTCTAGCCCTCCCACGATGACCTGGTTACGCCGAAAATGACGTCGGGCCGCTCGATGCAAACTGTACGTATCCTGAGTTTTTAACCAGTCTCGAACTTCACTTCGACTAATGCCTTGGGCCGCTCGAGTCAATGCCCCCACACCACTATAGGCAGCTGCACTCGTTGGATTATAATACAAATCAGTTAATACTTTGTGAATAGACGTCTCCTTTTTTTTCTCCGACCGCCGCCGCCGCCGCCGCCCCATCACACACTTTTCCTTCGTTCGCTCCCGTCCGTATCGATCTCTTGCCGGGGTGATACTGACCCTCTAGCCGCTGTGCATTCTTTACATATAGACCTTTTTTTCCCAGCTGTTGTAGTAGCGGGTTTACAGAAAGAAAATTCTGCCTCATGTAGTCTTTCACCAGGTTCAGCCAACGCGTGTTCTATAGCACGAACCCATGCTAATTGTTGAGGAGATCGATCGTCCGGTGATAATAACTGGTCGACAATAGGCATTATTTTCTTCAAGGCGGCCCACACAGAGGGAGTTAGGCTGATACTGCGCGTATCCTTATAGCGACCCACACGTATGCACAGGGGGGGTAGGGTATACACGTACATGGCATTATCGAGGTGAACGAGCTGTCCATCCAATTCCCCGCTCAATACGCGTTTAAATTTATTCCACCCATCACGCTCTAGTGTGACGGAATTCCATAGCGATTCAGCGGGGGTCCAGTAAATAGCTAGAGCGTCTTTCGTCAGTTTGACTGTATCTGCATAAACGTATAACCGTACACTGGGTGTAAGAGGCAATATGGCTCGTAGTAGTGACATGCTTGCTCTCAAGGTCCAACTGATACACACTCTGTCTCTTTCCCTGGTATTTATAGGGCTCTATTCTGTGAGAGGCGGGTCGTGTGCCGAGAATACTTTATCCACCACGGGCACTATTTTTTGCAAAGCCGTCCACAGGTCGGGATCGAGCGTAAATCCGCCTCGTTTCAGAGAGATCAATCGGGCAAAAAAAGGGCCGCGAAAAATGTATACATCGTGATCCAGGTAGATACCATCGCCATTTAAATCACAGAATAATAATACACGTTTTAAGGTAGTCCAACCTTCGCGAGATAATGTGATACGGGCGGGTTCAGGGACGCACCAACAGCGCGAGTCGTCGTCAATCAAGTCGATGCGATCAGGATATATTATTATGGTACAACTCGAGGTCAGGGTCCGGGTGATGATGGAATGGTTTTCCGGGTAGAGTACAGCATCCACTTCGGTAATGATAGATTTCAGGGCTGCCCATAATGATGGCCAAAGCACAATACCGCTCCCGCGACACTGTTCTAAGCGGGGAAAAAATGAATGCTCTCTACTCCCCCGCAAGTACACATCGTCACCGACAGGTAAAAAATCGACTTCGGGTTCTTGGCTTTGTAATACACGTGTCAATACCGTCCACCCGGCCAGACTTAAAGTTAATTTCACTTCGATCGGGTATTCCTCGATCAGGCGCAATTCATGCTCGTACACGATAAGAATTACTTTTGACGTGACTTGAAAGAACGCGAGTTCTTTGCCTGGCGATGCCATACTGAAGAATGACAAAAAATACTAGCCCGACAAAAATTTATATATAGATCGATTCAATTTTTCATGGTTAAAAAATAAAAAAATACCCTGGGAAAATTATTTAACACTGCCATTATTTTTTTAGACGCGTCCCGAGTGGTTAAATTAAGAGTCTGGACTCATACGAGGATAAAAATAAAATTTAGTGCATGGCTGGACTCGAATTTCAAGTCTTAATAATTACCTGAACAACCCTAGTACTCTAAAAGAGTGAAACCCGAGGCTTGCCAAGCCATAGTATTATACGTAATACAGCCTCTACGTACGTGAAGGTTTTTTTTAAATAATGGGGAACCCCTAGTACGCATGATACAGCTTATAAATTTAAGGCACCGTTAATTCACGGAATCAATGACTGAAATAGGTAGCCCACATCCTTTTTATAATGTTACCTTAATAAAACAAGGGTATTCCTACGACAAACACATTTAATAAATTATCAAACCGCATAAATTGGTACAATGCATTTTTCCAAGGGGCCGCAATTCCGTTGTCTCTGACGCAATTCCGTCGGCGCGAAATTTAACCCGCGAACTGCGTAGAAATGTGCGTTCTTCCCGTGAAAAAAGGCACTGTTTTTTTGATTTGCTACAGTTTTCATGATCGAAACGTGCTGGAATTTTCAGGGCAGGCGTATCGATTGCTAAGAGATAGACTAGCTCTATTTTTAATCCAGACCATTGATTGATTTTTAATGAAGCGGGTTTTCTGTATTTTGCGTATTCGAAGAGTACGGCTCGGAAACTCGGTAAAAATTAAAAAATCAGGACGTAGTCAAGGGGAAGACGACTGAAATTTTTAATACAAGTCCTTGATTTAGGTGAGATGAATTGGAACTAAAAATTCTACGTGCGGTAAGCTGTATTGTAAAAATATAGGCATTTATAATTGACAAGGAAACACACCGAATTTTTCCAGTGTTCCCAGAATGTTTCGTCTGCCTACACGATTTCGCTGACGTCCGCGTCTTGTTTATATATAGTGGCTTCTCTTGTATAGGTTTATCATAAAATTTTTGAAATGGCTGAATCAACAGAGATGACTACCACCACCACCATAACACCGGGATTACCGGTATCGGAGGAAAAGCAGAGGAAAATGAAGAAGGCTATCAAGTTATTCTGGAACCGTGAATTCACGGGATGGATGGACCAGTTGACGGGGACGGAGGCCGAGCGAGATGACAGCACCGCCATCAATGTCCGGGCCCTGCTGAACGCTGCCCGGACTAACATCAACGAGGAGCGCTGGTTTGAGATATTAACAACAACCATGGATAACATGATTCATCCTACCCCTCCTGCGGTGCTGTCATTGCCAAGATCATCACCTCCGTCACCCCCGGTATTTTCGGAGCCAAACAACAACCCCACCATAGCGCCAGCAAATTTCATGGCCCAGATTATGGTGGACGATGAAGAAGATGAGGATGACGACGTGCAACATATCTACACGCTGTGCCCCCATGGCTACTTCTCGGTGGAAAAGAAGACTACGGAGAAGGAGGCGGAGTAAACAATCAAACTCTCCAGCAGCTGAATAAAAACAGCTTAAAAAATAATAAATGCCCTTGTTAGGGCAAACCATTCCTTCCGAAAGAGGTAACTTCTTAACTGAGCACATCAATTTAACGCACAGAATGTCCTACATTACCCCCTTTTTATTAGCAAATCAAAAAACAATCCCTGGCCTATATGAAAACGTTCTTGTCAGAACGAATCTCTATCACATATATCAAACACAGGATTTTTTTTCTTTTTGCCCCATTAATTAATAAACAATCTGCGCGATAACGGATTGTTATTTTTTTTCAACCGGGGGGGGACATAACCCCGAATAATGGATAATTTATTTTTGATAAAAAAATAGCCCGAATGAATCACGGGGCTTTTATTTTTGAATGAACACAGGGGTTATAAGGTGTGGGGATTTCGTTTTTAATTGTGTGCGTGTGATTAGCAATTCTCTTTCGGAAAAAGATAATTGGGGTAATTTATTTTTGATAAAAATAGCCCGAACGGGGCTTTTATTTTGAATGAACACAGGGGTTATAAGGTGTGGGGATCTCGTGTTTAATTTTGTGCGTGTGATTAGCAGTTCTCTTTCGAAAAAGATAATGTCCTGAAAAGGACAATTTTTTTTCTGTTTTTTTCTTTTTTTGCTATGTAATAAATTACATCGTTGAGGGCATCTGAAGTCGGTGTCTTCTCTCTGCGCATACGGTACAGGTAAGCGGTAATAGTTGACACGGTTGGGGATGATTAGCTTCTGCACAGGTAGGAATTTGGGCCCGACGATGGATGCAGACTTGACACAATGCCGAATGACCGCACGGGGATCTTTTTTCTTTTTCTTCTGTAGCCTGGGTGCTTCCCTCTGTTTCACCGGGTCTCTCTTGTACCGGGTCGTCTGGAACTGGGGGTGATTTCAACATCTTTTCTAACTCGGCGTGTATCTTGTCAAAACAGGGGTCGACGGCTGGAAAAACATCCGGTAGGGTTGAAGCAGGCTGGTTCCCAGGTGAAGGAGGAAATAATTCTGCCATGATATCAGTTATCCAGGGTTGGTCATGACCTTGCAAACTGATGATATTCCCGTAGAGTTGATTTTCATCATGGGTCATGAAGTCGTCAATATCCTTGATTTCAATCAGCGGTAGTGACTGCATGACTGGGGTATTGGTGAATAATTAAAAAAAATACAGCGGCTATTTATAGTGTAATTCACGCGGACGTCAGCGATAACACTCTAGCTGTGTGATATATTTTTTACGACACTGCCAATATTTGTGTTTCTTCCGCATTTTAAAAACGACTGTCATTTTTCAATACCTGTCAACGGACCTCGATTTTTATTGCAAATTGCAATCAGGCAATTCAATGTATTGTATAAAAATTTTTTAACCGTCTAACGCTACACACTACCGCTATTTATTAATTTTTATTGAATTTAAACCCATAAAAATCGTGTACGGGAGTCTGAAACACCAGATATAGGGGAAATAAATTATTTTTCCTGACTAAAAAATATTTAAATTGACTCTGAGTTTTCTGTTGGCATTATTTCAGCAATATTATGCACTAATGGGTTTTATCGAAAAAATCATAAGAAATTTAATGCTTTGGGACAAGGGGTACATACACAGCACAGTGGGATTCTTGCACTGCCTGACACCGGTGAGTGGGTGGGTTCAAAATGGCGTCTGTGGATTGACCGCCATTTTGAACCCACCCAATCACTATACAGTGGGTGAGCCTATATCTCGCACTCACTGACGCCGGTGAGTGGGTGGGTTAAAAATGGAGGACTGTACATCACGACCATTTTGTACTCACCTGCCCACTAGACTATAAAAAGCCTATAATTTTGATATGTATTCACCAATACACCATCATGAGTTTTCGAAGACGACGCGCCCCTCTGTTTACACATCATCCGACTCGAGACCCGAGAATTGCTCAGACAGAAGAACTCAGAGAAATCGTTGCCCATGAAGAAGAAGAAGATGGAAGTCAATTGACGATCATCTCCAGTTTTCAACGAGTACTTGAAGATGAATCCACGTTAATCAACAGTACCGAAGCACTCGCACAACAATTGCAGGAAGAAGTAAGAACAGAAGAAAGTAGCCGGCTGCGAAGACTGAGTGAACAACAGGACCAAGACATACACAGAATGGAAGAAAACGACAGTGATGTGACGGAAAGTGGCGAACAAGACGAGCTGCCCTGGCTAAATTCTAATAGACCGCCCACAACAACCACGATGACACCGCCTGTCTACACTGAAAGTATAAGGACTGAACACCCTACAGCCGGACCTCCTACCATTGCCGAAACTCCCACAATTTCAGCGGTAGAAACACCACAACCCTGTCGCCACCAAGTCGAGATAATCCAACTCAATGAACAGATTATGGTCATACAGAGAGGGCTGGATGGGATGGAAACAACCTTGAATGGAATGGAAGCGCAAATTACCATACTCAAGAAAGAACGCCGTGTCGAGGAGAAAAAAACACAATGCAGTATCTGTGCGGAGGAGGAAAGTTGGTATGCCGTGTTACCTTGTGGACATCTTTGCCTATGCAAGGATTGCTGGGTAACCCTGACGTGTCAAGGTGCGATGTGTCGATGCATTGATGCCGGCGAGTCCCATTTGAAAATAAAATGTCCGATATGCAGAAAACATGTAGGAGGCGTGAAGCGAATATTCCGCGCCTAAAGTGTGTCGTATCACGCTATCAACGGCCCTTTTCAGGGCCAACCCATCTTGCCGGAAGAGAAAACTTCTTTCCTAAGCACACCAACTAACACCAGAATGCCCATCATCCTTTTTCCCCCAAAAAAATTTTTTTCAAAAAAATTTTTTGAAAAACAAAAATCTTCATACGTCAAGTCAACAAAATTTTATTTTCAGGTAGAGGGTCGAGTCAGGTATCATATTGAAGCTGACGTGAAATGCTTCACAATGATACTTCACTCGACACGATTGGACCATTAGGGACGCCTCTAACCTCAAAAAAAGATTATTTTGAAGATAATTATCAACATCCGGTGAATGAAGATTTTTTATTTTAGAGGTAGTGGGTCGAGTGAGGTATCTAATGGAAGCTGACGTGAAATGCTTCACAATGATACCTCACTCGGCCCGATTGCACCACAAGGGGCTGCCCTAACTCCAATAAAGGCTATTTTGATTTTTCTGCGCATGCGCGAAGTCCAAAGGCTATGAAAATAGCCTTTTTTTGGGGTTAGAGGCGTCCCTAATGAACCAATCGGGTCGAGTGAGGTATTAAATTGAAGGTGACGTGAAGGAGCATCTGATAGACTGGGTATGGGCTTGAATTAGGGTAATTGTGCGCATGCGCGAAGATGATATCAAAAATATCAATCTTGAAAAATAGCCTTTTTGGAGTTAGAGGCGTCCCTAATGGACCAATCGGGTCGAGTGAGGTATCAAATTGAAGGTAACGTGAAGGAGCATCTCATGAACTGGTGTAGGTTGAACTATAAGCATTCTGCGCATGCGCCATCTTCAAAATAGCCGTTTTTGGAGTTAGGGCAGCCCCTAGTGGTCCAATCGGGTCGAGTGAGGTATCAATGTGAAGCATTTCACGTGAGCTTCCATTTAATACTTCACTCGACGCACTACCTCTAAAATAAAAAAAATAAAAAATCTTCGTACACCCGATGTTGACATTTATCTGCAAAATAACCTTTTTGGAGCTAGGAGAGCCCCTAGTGGCCCGATCGAGCCGAGTGAGGTATCAATGTGAAGGTGAGATGAAGGGCCATCTGATGGACTGGTGTGGGTTGAACTATCAGCATTTTGCGCATGCGCAAGAATGGAAATAGACGTTTTTGGAGCTATTTGACTATTAAAAAAAGGAAAAAAATGAACACTAAGCAAAAGTAAAAGGTTCACAAACCATACAACACAGGCAAGCTGACTGGATGACTGGCTGGCTGACTGGCTGGCTGGCTAGAGGTGAAGCAGACTAGAGGTGAAACAGGCAGGCTGGCTGGTCAGGTCAGGTAAGTCAGAGTGCTCGACAAAGTAGTGCAATTGAATACACCCCTTGCCCTAAAAATCGACTGCTTTTATACGTTTTCCCCGTGAGTGGGTGGGTTCAAAATGGCGGACCCAGAAAGTCCGCCATTTTAAACCCACCCACTCACTTCCCAGGTCAAATCAGTGCACTCGAGTGAGTGGGTGGGTTCAAAATGGCGGACTTTCAACGTCCCAGAGAAAATAAACGGCCACCATTTTGAACCCACCCACTCAATCACCCCGGTGAGTGGGTGGGTTCAAAATGGCGGACGAAAGTCCGCCATTTTAAACCCACCCACTCACATCCCAGGTCAATCAGTGCAACCGAGTGAGTGGGTGGGTTCAAAATGGCGGACGTCAAACGTCCGCCATTTTAAACCCACCCACTCACATAGCACTCAATCACCCCCGTGAGTGGGTGGGTTCAAAATGGCGGACCCAGAAAGTCCGCCATTTTAAACCCACCCACTCACATCCCAGGTCAATCAGTGCAACCGAGTGAGTGGGTGGGGTCAAAATGGCGGACGTCAAACGTCCGCCATTTTAAACCCACCCACTCACATTAAAAAAAAATTAACTCACGTATGCGAACCCCCCCTATGGCAACCCAAAAATTCACTTCGCGCATGCGCAGTGAGGCGCAAAAGACTCGTTTTACTCTATGTATACTACTAACGTCACCGGGCGCTTCCCAACCGCTATAATTCCCGGTTGGTCGACCTGGCTCAGCTCACCAAATACGTGAAAGGCATCTTCTCAGCCCAAACTACGGCCTTTAAGTTGAATCTGGCGTTCGGCTTTTGCTACTTCATAAGGAGGTGGACCAGCCTTTCGCCGTCATTAATCACACGTCGCTGGGAGACAGTGCTGGCTCAAGTGAACCATTTGGATCTGGGCATACCGTCAACGCCCCAACACCTAATGGATCGTTGAGGGTGTTACCAATGATACCTTCTTCGTAACCAACCTGGCCGACTATCCCATCGGTGCCGTCATCCACTTCCCGGACTGAATCAAACACAGCTAGGAGGCAGGTGTCCGTTAGTGAGTAGGAGCAATGGACCTTAGAACGCCCGGGAATGCTTATATCGCTGTTCAAAAGTATCTTCCAAGTTACATCGTCACTAGAAGATCTGCGATAATATCATCAAACACAACACACCCACCATATTTGAGGAGCTGGCAGATGAAAGAATTGATATTCTCACTGAACAACGCTATTTCCCATATCGGACAACGTATGACCAATTATCAGTATACGAGTTGTCAGAGCATTTCCATCATAGCTCTCTAGATTTGTATCTAATACCGCTTATGCCGGTGCTAGGGGCCGTGTGGTCATATCATCCAAGTTGCCACATGAACAGGTACAATAAAAGCGTACCTGAGATACAACGCATATCACGAATCGTTAGATTCTTGGTATGTGCTTTAGAAGAAGACTATTCTGTGAAGTCATGTGACGCAGTCAGTATGTCGGCGCTTCTTCCCACTCCCCTTATATGTGTTGTAATTTGAGTTCATCATTGGACCCACAGAGGCGGCAGCCATTACAACGCAACAGACGTGACGTCATATCTCACTGAGTGTGAGTATCCATACGAACGTCACCGGTGTGGAGGCTAAGAATGTGTTCGGCTCCTATGTTTTAATTCAGCTAGGATACTATTCTCCATATCGGGGAAAATTGTCCTTCCTTAGTTTGATCCAGGGTTAGCCACCCAGAGCTATATGACTGGGTGTAAACCCATTTTCGCCTTTTTCCGGGAAATCCCTATATTTGCGTCCACACAGCCATACTCTTGAACGGAAGCGATCTCTTCCCGTTGCAATGGCAGCCCCTTAACCGAAAGTGACCTCGAATTCGAAGTGACGCCATCACTGGAACTGACTTATAACTCACATTTACAGCACACATAAAACGTCCTCTCCCACCGCACGATGATCAGAGATTTACGCTTCTAATACTACTCACAAAAAAAAATTGTTTCACACAGTAGAAACTTTGTTCTACGTAGATATTCTGAAGATATTCTGAAGATTTCTAAGAGTGTACAATCTATTAATGGAAAGTCTTGTAAGGTCTTTGGCCATTTAGTCGTCCTATCGCACTAACCAAAAAGACCTTATCATAAAACTGCTATTATATTGTGACTGCTTCAATGATGCACACGTACATTCCGATGCACTGGGACAGAACAAGCCCTGTGGAGTTTTGTTCACGTCCATTAAATCGCCTTATGTATTATGCATTCGTGCATAAAATGATGAATAAATTTCAAAAACAAAAAACAAAGCTCAAATCGCACGTCTGCCAACGTTCCGTGAACTTTACACTTGAGTGAAGTCTCATCTGGAGGCTAAAACATCTTTTCATAACAAGGATCAAAAACGACACATTTAAGCAAACAGGAGAGTAAGGTAAGTCTTATCATGGAAGTTTATTCAATGTTAAACAAATAAGCAGATAATATACCAATTCTATGCCACATTTACATGGTTATATACCTGGTTACACGATCTACAATCGTTGAAATCAACTACGGGAACATTTGGACACAACTCGAATTGGACAGTCCCAGGATCGAACTCTCCATTTGCGTACAGTCCGCCATCCATAAGATGGCTTGCGAATCGTGTGTCTCCATTATCGCGGAGCGATATCCGGTACTTTACCGTATACTGTTCGGCCCTCATCCCGCGGAGAACAGACTCGAGAAATCTGATAAATTACAGGTTTTCATACCACTTCGGAAACAGATATTGCATGGGCTTACAAAATATTCAGGTATGAATAACTTTCGTATCATCCGAGAGGTGTGGTAGATCTGTACCTTTGAACAAGTAGGACATCACATGACTCGAAAATGGCGGGTTACGTTGGGGTTACGTCTGTAGACTTAGCTGATTGGCGAAGTCGCGTGGTATTGATTTCTGAAAATTCCCTCTTGCAGTTGCCGAAAGTCAGGATCAGTCTTACCGCGTATAGATGACCCAGATGGTTACAGGTTGCGAACTCTCTAGCCGTGAAAAGCGTGAAACGACGTCATTGTCCACGTGACGTCGGGCCAAGGTTAGGCACTGACAATGCTTCAACATTGGGAATACCGCAAATATCGGAAATATATATCATGCATTCAAAATACGGGGAATCCAAAGAACTTAGAAGTTGCTCTTATCCTATACCGGTAGCTAAATAGGGATTTGCAAGTAGAAGGCATCGCCTGTTCAAGTCCGTCAATAAAATAACATCTTCATTTTATCCAGCCAATTTCTACGTTCCCACTTCGAACTTCCCTTGATATATCTGGACCCCTTCAATGTACAAATAACTTATAAATAGACACGAGACGTCACAGACCTCGAAAACATTTGAAATTCGAAATGGGTCATACAAGAGCGTTATTGATTGGCTGACCTAAATAGTGAGCACCTTATTAGGAGGAAAGACGCCGCTAATAGAGGATGATGTCACTCTACGTGACTTCACTCGCAATCGGTGTGTTCGTTCTGATTGGTTCTTCTGTCGTTAGTAGGTGAAATTTACACCTCGGATTTTGAACACTGAAGGGGTCAGATAAATCAAGGCAGGTTCGAAGTGGGAACGTAGAAATTGGAAAATAGGAGTGTATAGCCAATGTAAAGAAATGGTTCGTTGCCTTAGCCTAATCGTGACGTTACGTCGGCAATGACGTCGTTTGGCGCATCTCTTGGCTAAAGAGTTCGATCTCGGGGCTTTCCTATTGTTCGAGTATTATACACTCAAGAACCGTACTCACAGATAACGGATTGAGAGACATATCCAGAGAGGCTTCAGTACTGGGAAATTCCCATACCAATTGATAGAGATTTACTCCACAATAGAATACGACTCGGAAATTCATTTTTGTGAAAGACTGCTGAACATATTGACCATGCGAACGTCATGAAGTCTTTTCTGGAAGGACTATAGACTGGGTTAGATTAGTCTCAGGTTATGCCTCCTTTATTTTGATGTTATAAATTCTCCACACGTCCCCATAATACCTCGCGTGCTGGACAGGATCCGCTGGGTTCTCTCTAAAATATTTAGATTGAAATTCAATCTATCAGATTGAAATTAGTGAACAATCTGTTATTGGATTGAAAATATTCAATCTAGTAGATTGATAACGACAAAATGAATCTGTTGTAGACAGAAAATTTAATCTACTAGTCAAAGATTGAAAATTTCAATCTAATAGATGGAATATTCGATCGAATAGATTGGTCACTAATTCCAATTTGATAGATTGAATTTTCAATCTAATTATTTTAGAAAGTTTATTCGTTTCACAAGAGGAAACAAATGTGAATACTATTTCGAGACCCACCTGCTCTGAACATGTATTGCATGTAGTATGCGAGCTGAAAGTATAGTAAGGAACAGTCCCCAATTACTGTATGTGCTGGCGTTAGAAAAAGAATTCTTAACTGGGCTGAAAGACAGAAAGAAGTAACCTGAAGGAATTTAAATTCCCAGCAGATCTTGACGGACCCAGAATAGTTGGGCCAAAAGGATCCAACATGTTTGGGTCAAAATGGAATTTGACCCACACTCTATAATAGTCTATAATAGCTGTGTCAAAAGGGCCCAAAATGTTTATGTCAAGATGGAATTTGACCCAAACTCTTTGGACCCGTCACGTCTTGACGAACCCAGAATAGCTGGGCCAAAAAGGCCCAAAATGTTTGGGTCAAAATGGAATTTGACCCAAAACTCTATAATAATCTATAATAGTTGCGTCAAATCGACCCATAATGTTTATGTCAAAATGGAATTTGACTCAAACTCTTTGGGTCCGTCACGAGTAGTAGGTAAAGCGTAAATTGAACAAATTGCTCCACACTGCGCATGCGTGTGACGTCATTAACCTGGGAAAAAGGGTATGTGCGCATGCGTGATGTGGAGCAACGTGGAGCAGAGGTCAGTGAGTGCAAGATGTGGGAGGTGGGTACAAGATGGCCGCCATGTGGGAGGTGGGGACAAGATGGCCGCCATGTGGGAGGTGGGTACAAGATGGCCGCGAGTGTCAGTGAGTGCAAGATGTGGGAGGTGGGTACAAGATGGCCGCCGTGGGTGGTGGGTGGAACGAAAAAAAAGTTCCGGCAAAAAAAAAAAATGTATTCATCCGCGGTGATGCGGTTTGGCCGTGGTTTTGGCGGTAATTCGGTCTCGGGAAAAAGCTTCCGCGGAGAAAAAGTAGTCCCTAGATAAAACGGTCCGATTGGGTCGAGTGAGGTATCAAAGTGAAGCTTAGGTGAAGGGGCATCTAATGGGCTAGGTGTGGGGTTGAAATATCGGCATTCTGCGCATGCGCGGTGACCGAAGGGTATGAAAATAGCCTTTTTGGAGCTAGGGGAGCCCCTAGTGTACCGATGGGGTCGAGTGAGGTATCAAAGTGAAGCTTAGGTGAGGGGGCATCTAATGGGCTGGGTGTGGGGTTGAAATATCGGCATTCTGCGCATGCGCGGTTACCGAAGGGTATGGAAATAGCGGTTTTGGAGCTAGGGGAGTCCCTAATGGGCCAATGGAGTCGTAGGAGGTATCAAAGTGAAGGTGAGGAAAAGGGCTATCTGATGGACTGGGCGGGGGGTTGAAATATCGGCATTCTACCATTGTATACAGGTGCCTTATACCATTGTATACAGGTGCCTTATACCATTGTATACAGGTGCCTTATACCATTGTATACAGGTACATCTGACCATTGTATACATGTGCCTTATACCATGGTATACAGGTGCCTTATACCATTGTATACAGGTGTCTTATACCATTGTATACAGCAGAAATTGTCTTTGTAACGTCTTATTGTGACATCATGGCATTATTGTTGTTTTGTGACACTGTGGAACTGTAAAAATTCCATGAATGGAAAAGAATGATAAAACCCATTAGTGCATAATATTGCTGAAATAATGCCAACAGAAAACTCAGAGTCAATTTAAATATTTATTTGTATTGAGCAAATTACAAGAATTTCGAAGAGAAAAGAGCCGAAATAATGTCTGTCTGTCCTGGAAATCAGCTGATCAGCAATAAATCGACATCTCCGTGACCTTCAAGGAGATTTTGACATTAGGTTTTACCCGCTTTTATCACAAATCATTATAAAGAAATTGTCACACCCGGTGAACTCCTGAAACCCACATCCTACCCTGCTAGTCTGGTGATAATAAAATTTAAAGATCACATGTCCAACACATACTCACATAATGAAAGCAAGAATCGAACTTGCGCACCCCTCGAGATGAAGGATACCGTCCATGTTTCATTTTTTTTGAGGTGTACTGAAATGCTCTCTTTAATTTATGCCCCGGTATCTATTTTCACATATAGGTTGAAGATTTATATCGACACTGCTACACACTTTTCGACATGTGTTTTCACTTTCGATGAAAGCACAAAACAGTCTAAAAAATTCACCTACGCTAATATTTTCTGGTGTTTTGTAGAATATAGATTCGCGTTCATTTCTATTTCATCAAGAAAAAATGTTTTGTAGAATATAGATTCGCGTTCATTTCTATTTCGTCAAGAAAAAATTTTCATCTCGAAAATTGGCAGATCATGAGATTGAAATGTTCTCTCTCTCTCTCTCTCTCTCTCTCTTTCTCTCTCTCTCTCTCTCTCATTTTATGACATGCAAGTATAGTACTAAAGTGTAGCTTACCTGATAAAAGAAGTTTAGTCCAGATGTATACCTATATCCCATACTCCCGGACGTTTGATGCATATCTGGGGGCTGTTTTTTTCCTAGGTGGGATATAACACACCATGCATTTGTATGCTAATCGAAATTCACAGATATTTCCACCTTTACGCACTAAACTATGAAGCTAATGATTTTGGTCAGCGGCACATAGATGTTCCCTGGTTTGGTGTCCACATCCCAGCGGTTTTCTGTTTTCTTGGCTTGTCACGCATTTTTTTCGAAATTCACAGATATTTCCATCGACATATCAGCTGAGCTAACGGCCTCAATTGCCTGTTAGCTCTCTTGTTGCTCACGGTGAGCAAACGTTTCAAGAAATTGATTTCAGTTCCCGCATAACGTCTCCTTCAAGTCCATTTTGAAGAGTCGAGCGTATGAATCGAGTCAAAATAACATGCAATTCATTTGCCTGTCCGGTAAAACTGGTGAGTTGTTGGTTTGCGTTCAGTTTCAAGAAATTGATTTCAGTTCCCGCATAACGTCTCCTTCAAGTCCATTTTGAAGAGTCGAGCGTATGAATCGAGTCAAAATAACATGCAATTCATTTGCCTGTCCGGTAAAACTGGTGAGTTGTTGGTTTGCGTTCGCCGCACACACACACACACTGAGGATTTGGCCTCGCGAGACGAAATTAGTTTAACAAAAGTTTCAAGAAATTGATTTCAGTTCCTTACAATGCTCCTTTCAAGTCCATTTTGAAGAGTCGAGCGTATGAATCGAGTCAAAATAACATGCAATTCATTTGCCTGTCCGGTAAAACTGGTGAGTTGTTGGCTTGCGTTCGCCGCACACACACACTGAGGATTTGGCCTCGCGAGACGAAAATAGTTTAATATTTTTTTCTCCCGCCTCGCGGTTCAGCCAATGAACTATTAGAAAAGCATATGTGTTTGCATATTAATAATAGGATTGCTCACCTTCTGTTCTGGGCATCTCATCACGCATGAATCTGCTCACCTGTAACACCTGGCCAAACTGGTCTTTGAAGTCTATTGTGATTGGTAATGACGTCACATGCCTAGGTAACAAAGGCAACACCCTGGAATCAAAATCGAATATTAATTTAGACTTCAGACGCACGCAATCCGAGACGAAAGAAGCAGCAAACGCCTAACTGTAACAACAACAACGGCTACAGATTAGCGCTTTTCAAAAAAATCATGGATGAAACTCAGTCAAAATGTGAAATTATCAACTCATAGTGCTTCGATATGCTTTTATATGTGATGTGAGAGGCAAAGTAAAGAAACAATGGCATTATTATTGCTTGGATACTCACTGTAAAATTTCTGCACGAGCTTTTCGCTTCCTTTAGCCTTGTCGTTCACTTCCGGTGCAAGAAGGTAACGTGGAAGAGATGTCGAGGCTCATAACGGGGGGTACTCGGTAGCCGTATAAAATGATGCACATCGCACCCGCTTTGTAAGCAAGAGCATTTCACGTTTCACTTAAGAATCATCAGAAGTTTTCACGTATGATCGTGCCATGCGTTCGGATGATGCTTTGTAAGGTCAATCCCATGAGTTTTCAGTGCACATATTTCACACCTTCTTTTTAATGACAGG
>JAVTVY010036583.1:0-16155 GCA_036873755.1 Hanleya hanleyi
AACGTGCGTTGGCACTCAGAGCAAGTATAAGCCATATTGATGGTTGAACGTCGACTGTGCGTGTTTTGGCAATAAACTTGCTTTTATAGACAGTAACGCCCGTCAACGCTTAGCTTAATGCTTCCACGCCCTGGTGAACTAGCTCCGAAGCCCTGATTTTCATGGAATTGCCACCAATACATCGAAATGCAGTGACGCCCGTCAACGCCCGTCGTTAAGCCTTAGCGCCCGTCTCAACGCCCGTCAACACCCGTCGTTACGACTTAACGCCCGTCTCAATGCCTTAACGCCATATCTTTACGCCTTAACGCCCGTCTCAGCGCCTTAACGAGCGATAAAGGGGTTTTGGAGGCCGATTAACCTTTGAACTCTGAGTGCACTTTCGGTCACGTGACCGAAAGTGACCTTTGACCACGTGACCGAAAGTGACCTTTGCCCTTGCGCTGCTCGGAAGTGACGTCTACGTACGCAGGCGCACACACACATACCTGGTGCACCCACACCCTGGTGTACCCTATAGCCCGTACGGGCATGTGTGTGTGCGCCTGCGTATGATGACGTCACTTCCGAGTAGCGATGTATTGGAGGCAATTCCATGACAATCAGGGCTTCTGAGCTAGTTCACCAGGGCGTTGAAGCGTTAAGCTAAGCGTTGACGGCCGTTACTGTCTATAAAAGCAAGTGTATTGCCACTTATATGTACAGACACCACCACCAACACCATCACCACACACTACCACCACACACACACACACACCACCACCACCACCACCACATTCCACCACCGCCACCACCGGGTGTTGACGGGCGTCAACGCCCGGTGGTGGTGGTGGGAGCTTCCGTGTGGCAGAGCTCTTGGATCGGAGATCTTGGAGCTCAAAGCCTGTGGAGCTCAGAGCTCGGAAGTGACATTTGCATATGACCTCTGTGAGGTCACTTCCGCTTCCGTTCACGTGACCGGAACTGACCTTTGACTCCTGCGCGCGCTAACAATACCGGATAAAATTGCGCGCAGGGGTCAAAGGTCAGTTCCAGTCACGTGACCGGAAGCGGAAGTGACAGAGGTCATATGCAAATGTCACTTCCGAGCTCTGAGCTCCACACGCTTTGAGCTCCAAGAGCTCCGATCCAAGAGCTCTGCCACACGGGAGCTCCCACCACCACCACCGGGCGTTGACGCCCGTCAACGCCCGGTGGTGGCGGTGGTGGTGGTGGAATGTGGTGGTGATGGTGTGTGTGTGTGTGTGGTGGTAGTGTGTGGTGGTGGTGTTGGTGGTGGTGTCTGTACATATAAGTGGCAATACACTTGCTTTTATAGACAGTAACGGCCGTCAACGCTTAGCTTAACGCTTCAACGCCCTGGTGATCTAGCTCAGAAGCCCCGATTGTCATGGAATTGCCTCCAATACATCGCTGGTCGGAAGTGACGTCATCGTACGCAGGCGCACACACACATGCCCGTACGGGCTATAGGGTACACCAGGGTGTGGGTGCACCAGGTATGTGTGTGTGCGCCTGCGTACGATGACGTCACTTCCGAGCAGCGCAGGGTCAAAGGTCACTTTCGGTCACGTGGTCAAAGGTCATTTCCGGTCACGTGACCGAAAGTGCACTCAGAGTTCAAAGGTTAATCGGCCTCCAAAACCCCTTTATCGCTCGTTAAGGCGCTGAGACGGGCGTTAATGCGTAAAGATAGGGCGTTAAGGCATTGAGACGGGCGTTAAGGCGTAACGACGGGTGCTGACGGGCGTTGAGACGGGCGTTAAGGCGTAACGACGGGCGTTGACGGGCGTCACTGCATTTCGATGTATTGGTGGCAATTCCATGAAAATCAGGGCTTCGGAGCTAGTTCACCAGGGCGTTGAAGCATTAAGCTAAGCGTTGACGGGCGTTACTGTCTATAAAAGCAAGTGTATTGCCAAAACACGCACAGTCGACGTTCAACCGTCAATATGGCTTATACTTGCTCTGAGTGCCAACGCACGTTCACCAGACGTTACGATATGATGCGACACGAGAAAAATATACATGGGATTGAAGACTTCGAGGCACAAGAAGCCGATACAGAAATTGATGAGAGTCTATCTACTGATAAGGAGAGCTTGACCTCAGATAGTCAGCCTACATCCCAGGAAAGTGAGATTGCTGAGAGTCTATATACTGATACGGAGAGCTTGACCTCAGATAGTCAGCCTACATACCAGGAAAGTGAGGCAGAACCTTCCTTCTGGGATCGTATTGTGACAGCAGCTATCAATACTCATGCTGCAGCGATCGAGAACGCCGGACAGGATAACTTACAACAGGCGTACACCCAAATGCGCCCCTGACAGCCATGGCGATCTATGAACAGTATACCTTACTACCACTTGAAATGAAAGGCGACCCCACGCACAGGTCCATCATGAAGACCAAGCGTCACTTGGAAGAGGATATGGGGCTACCACCCACTGAGGCCCTGGAAAATGCGATCAGGATGCGCAAACAACTCTTTCAGGACATGCTGCCCGAACAATATCCAGGCCTGCCCGATTAGGTCACACCGAGCAAAGATGAAAGTTTCTGAAACGGCGACTTCTGATTGGACAAGAGCAGCCGAGAATACATCTAACGCAGTAACGGGCAAGAACGAATATGACGGATACAGCGCCAAATGGCGGCCTTTGATTGGACAAGAGTCTTCTTGAATTGTAAACATACCCAACGCGGCTCCCCCAGCGTGGGTATGATGCACTGGAGGGGAGAATAAACCGTATGAAAAAAAACACATGTTGTTGTTGTTCTCTCATCTCTCATCCTTGTTGTTGTTGTTTTTCTTTCATCTGTGTATATCATGGCGTCAAGGCGTTATGCTCGGGCGTTAAGGCGTAACGACGGAAGCTCGGAGCTCGGGGATGGAGTAGTCGGGAGCTCGGAGCTCGGGGATGAGGCAGGCAGGAGCTCGGAGCTCGGGGCCCCAAAATTGTTGCTTTCTATACTACTCCTAAATGTAAATTGAGGACCCGGATGTAAAATTGATACCCCACACGGTCCATTTGACCAGGTATGGGCCCTCAATCACTCAACAAACCTCCACGCATCCCCAGAATGCCTGCTTTCTATACTACGGCCAGCGCAAAATCATGAAAACGGACGATACATTAGTCCAGTCCGATCCCACTCACAAACAAAATTACCACCCCACATACCCCATACAGGCATTTTCCCGTATATTGTATAATACAAGCCCCTATTGTAGAGGTAAAGTCCGTGTTCCGCTTTTTATATTTTCGGGGACAAATCCGCATTTTACATGCACCCACCCATGACTTGATAGGCAGACCCTGATAAGCCAGGGACCGATATTCGCCCTTTGGGACAGGGTTGATAGGAGTTTCCCCCTATTGTAGGGGTAAAGTCCGTGTTTCGCTTTTTATATTTTCGGGGACAAATCCGCATTTTACATGCACCCACCCATGACTTGATAGGCAGACCCCGATATTCGCCCTTTGGGACAGGGTTGATAGGAGTTTCCCCCTATTGTAGGGGTAAAGTCCGTGTTTCGCTTTTTATATTTTCGGGGACAAATCCTCATTTTACATCCACCCACCCATGCACCCACACTTCGATAGGCCCGGGGACCGATATTAGCCCTTTTGGACAAGGTTGATATGGGGTTTCCTCTATTGTAGTGGTAAAGTCCGTGTTCCGCTTTTTATATTTTCGGGACAAATCCTCATTTTACATGCACCCACCCATGACTTGATAGGCAGACCCCGATAAGCGCGGGGACCGATATTAGCCCTTTTGGACAAGGTTTATATGTGTTTTCCTCTATTGTAGGGGTAAAGTCCGTGTTCCGCTTTTTATATTTTCAGGACAAATCCTAAATTTACATGCACCCACTCCCCACCCTACCTCTCTCAGCAGGCCCCGATAAGCCAGGGCCCGATATTAGCCCTTTGAGATAGGGTTGATAGTTTTCCCCTATTGTAGGGTAAAGTCCGTGTTGTAAAGATTGTAGCTGTTCCCTCTGCACGTAGTTGCACTTCATGGAACATGCGATTTCTATTTTATATAAGCTGTGTGCTTTTCAATTGCTTTTTAAACTCATTTTTTTTATTAAATTTTATTTTAATTTATTTTATTTATTTATTTATTTATTTTTTTTTTTAAATTTTGATTTCTTTCTTTCCAACTATGTACCTGTCAACTTTTAACGATAAATTTAGTTTTACTTTATCTCAACACTTACACTTTATATGTACACTTTAGTTACGCTTATTTTATTTATTTTATTTTATTTTAGTACATGCGTTTTTCTTCTATATCTTACACACAAACCAACATAAGCAACTTTTAATATCCATATGGTGCTGTGCACCTCACTTGACCCATGTCTTTTTACACCATACAATGCTCTCTTTTATCTATGTATAGCTTTTGATTGTTGTTATTTACAATTGTTTGTCGGAAGAAAAGCCCTTCAGGGCTTATGTTCTCTGTATAACTATCCGACGTTAAATAAAGCTTCTTGTATCTTGTATCTTGTATCCGCTTTTTGTATTTTCGGACAAATCCTAAATTTACATACACCCACTCCCCCACCCTACCTCTCTCACCCCGATAAGCCCGGGGACCGATATTAGCCCTTTGGAATAGAGTCGATAGGAGTATATTCTAGGGTAAATTCCGTGTTCCGTATTTTATATCTGAAGAAATTTTACATGCACCCACTCTGCCTCTACAGGGCAGCACCATCGATGCCAAAGGGGAATCCCCTTTTTGTTTGTTTATTTTTATTGTCTTTTCGGCAACCTCCGTGTCTCTTGTCACCTCCGTGTCTTTTCGGTGACGTCCGTGACTCTTCGGGCACCTCCGTGTCTCTTCGGTAATCTCCGTGACATCTTCGGGCACCTCCGTGTCTTTTCGGTGACCTCCGTGACATCTTCGGTAACCTCCGTGTCTCTTCGGGCACCTCCGTGACATCTTCGGTCACCTCCGTGTCTCTTCGGTCACCTCATTAACTACCCGGCTGTTCCCGTGTAAACCCCGATGTACCCGTATGGAACACACAGCTAAAGGACCCGGATATAAGTCCCCGGATGTAAACCACGGATGAACAGGTCAGTACCCGCATTCCTATCATTCAATATGACCTTGAACTATCACCTGATCTCCCCGTGATGGAAAACCCCCAAATACAAGTGGGTACAGGCATCCCATCAATGGTATTGCTAAAGGACCCGGATATAGGTCAATCCTTGCGAACCTGCAACAATGTTGCAATTCGGGGAGCCAGGTGTTTGGCACGTGACAACCCCCAACCCAAGCAGACGTCAGCGAAATTCTGGCGGGAAAAACCCCACAGACAGGTCAGTACATGGCCTATCATGTTCCCACGGACCTCACCGAAAAGACACGGACGTACCCATCGGACCTCACCGAAAAAACACGAAGGTGAACGACATTGTAGGGGAAAACCCCACAGACAGGTCAGTACATGTCCTATCAGGTTCACAGGTCACGCCCCATTCACGCAGACCGGAAGTGACGTCATACACATGCGCACTCCCCGTGATGGAAAAACCCCAGCCCTAACATGTCTAAACATGATCCAAGGTCAAAGACAAGATGAAAGGATACAGGTCAACTCAAGTGCACTCATTGACCTTTGACCTCTGTCACGTGATATGCAAATTTCTGAGGTCAAAGGTCAATGTGACTCGAAATCCTCGCTATATACTACTTACGCTAGCTCGGGAGTTGTGATGACAGACCTGGTCAAACAGCTCATCTGGTGTTAATGAATGAGCATCGTGGACGTCTGATGGAGAAAACGCCTCAACATGGGGTAAACCTGGTAAATGCAAGAATATCCTGAAAAAATTAACCTGTAATGCCCGACGTCGTACGGCTTAAATTTAATATTGTACTGTTGTACTTTGTCACTCTCGCTTAAATTCTACCGTTGTAAAATCTGGCGGATGTCCTAATCAAGAGAGTTCAACAGTAAGTGGGATCTGGCACGGGGATTGCAGGGATTGGAGAAGTCGTTCCACCAGGGCCATTTTTGTCGTATGCCTCAAAAGTCTGCCCAATAAGCGGTCTAATTTCTAATGGAGAAACTTTTTTCTCACCAGGGTTCATAGGCCGCTGCAACTTGGCCTTCTCAACAGTGATGGTGTTTTCTTTATTTTTGTTATCCCCTCCATCACATATCACATCCCAGCTGGATGTGTGAGGAGCCGCTGTGGTTAGGTTCACATAATACTCTTCGTATCTTAAGGCGTTTAGCCTTTCTGCGCGAACAGAAAAATTTGGGCCCGTAGTCCGCGATAGTCGCGGGTGGCATGCTTCAGATCCATGAGCATATATGTGAGTCTTCAAAGGCTTCCAATTCAAACTGGGTGCATTCGCGTACATTTCTCTCACCAGGTGCAACAGTTGTGTGGTGTCTCGCGGATTTCTAAACAGCACCACGTAGTGGGAATTTAAACTGATGTTCAGATCCTCTTTGTTTAACAAATTCTACAAAATGTAGATGACGCTGACCCGTCGATGATGAGCTGGGTCATCCATCATGAGATTATCGACGACAAACAAGGCGATGGCTTCCAAGTCTACCAGGATGGGCAGCCCTCCTATGAAGGTGACGTTGTGCATCATTGCATACACCACCTGACATTCTCAATAACACCACACGACCCGGGCGATGGGTGGAGTAATCATGTTGTTGGTGTGTCGTGTGAGCTTCTGGACGAAATGAGTCTTGCCTGGCCCACGAGACATTTAAGATTATCAGCTGGTAGTGGATATGCTGTATCTCGATAAGGAGGGTGCGCGTCTGTATTCGGGGTGTACGACTCGGTCGTACAGTAACAGACTGGATCATGCCCGGCTGTGCCTCAGATTCAAGGGTGAGAGCGCCTGTACCTGGTGGGGGCTGATGATCGGTGTGGTACTGACGGTCGATAGGATCGTGAGCGGGTCGGTGCGCATCAGTGTGATGTGCTTTGTCGTATCGTTCTCCAACGTCGCCGAAACCGCCATCAAGGGCGGAGATTTAACCGTCTTAGGTTGGTTGAGTATAGAATTGAGGGTCGCCACATCGTAAAACACCTTCGCCATATTACACCCCCAGGGGGGCCATTGTGTGAATTCAGCCGGTGATGTCATCGTGCGCATGTGCACTCGGCAGAGAAGCCTTTTGTGGTACAGATGGGCTATACATGTTCTAAATGTGGCATGTTTGGTATCCTGGTGAAATTCATGTTTGGTAGAATGAGACCGGGTGGTTGGCCGATGATAAGCGCAAGCGCACGTGTGAAGACTAGAAGAGAAAGGGGCATGTTCGGGGGTGAGCATATGCATCGCGTGAATTGGGTGCAAAAGACAAAGAGTGTAGGGTCAATCCACATCGAGCAATCCCAATGGACGCATCACTGTGATGGTACAGGTCACGTAGTATCAGTAGTAGAAAAAGCGCAGAGTCGCTCGGATGCGCACGCAGGACTAGACGTCTAACAAAACCTGAAAACGCTAACCCCTAGGGGTGGGCATGTAGGAGTGAATGAACCCTCCTGGCCGTCTTAAGTCTGATGATACGCGCATGTGCCCTGGGGGAGTAGTAGAGCATGTTCGGATGCGCAAGGGAATGTTTGGGGAGATGTGGGTTCTTCGTGCTCCAAATGAGGCGTACATTGTGTCGTATTGACGCTCTCGTTGAATAGAGTAAATCTGGAGGTAATACGCGCATGCACAGTCGGGAAGTAGTAGAGAAAGAGCATGTTGGTAAAGACGCTCTCGATGAATAGAGTAAGGCTGGGGGTAATACTGGCATGCGCACGTGGTGTGTAGTAGAGAAAGGGCATTTTCGGTGCGGGTTATGTGAATGACTGACCACAGGCGGGACCCTTGAGTCTGGTCTTGTCACGGTGCAGCTCTGACGGATGGAATGCGCATGCGCAATCGAAAGCGAAACACTCTAAGAAGAACAAGTGGGGGAGACTCGCGCAGTTAGGCATGCACCATTGGGTAGAGAATTATGGGTTTGGCTACCGGATACAGGGCGTATATGTAAAACTTTTACACATCTGTCTAAAACTTTTCGACATATGTTGAATAAACGTTTTTTTTATTTTCAAAGTTTTGCTCATATGTATAAAACTTTTCAGCATATGAAAAAAACTTTCAACAAATGTGAAATGGTTAATTTATTTCACACATGTGCAAACACAATTTTTTGGCTGCTCCCCGAACTCGTTTTGGCACCAGTTTCACCATCAAACAAAGGAACAAACTATCCACAGTGATAACATGGTATTCAGTGAGTTTGACCTTGAAATGGGGTTAAGAGAGCGAGCCCGTGTGTTTGATTATCTGTGACCTGATTACTTCTACACTACCGTATTCCGATCCTGCATATGGGATCAGTGCTTTGTCAATTCGGGCTTTGTATCCGCCCCTGCCCTCTCCGCTTTTTCATTTAAAGTACCGGTATGTATAGTAGGCTCCATGGTTTCACCGACTCCATACCACACTTAGCTACCGCAGGTTGGACTATCTACGTAGCTATACATGAGTGAAGTACGATGGTTAGGTACGGACCTTGAATCTACAATACTTCCGTGTTCACGCCGTAGTTCCAAATTTCTCACATCGTCGATGAGACGAAAAAATAGAACCCGATTGGACAGCGACATTTTGAAACGGTTGTTACATAACAAACATTCATGATAGATTATACCACAGGGAGCAGTCCATTTCCCTTCCATTAACTCTCCTGACATCTATTTAACATATATACAAAACTTTTGCACATATGTGGAAAAACACTTTATTTGACATATTTGGAAAGGTTTTGCACATATGTATAAAACTTTTAGACATATGTATAAAACTTTCCAACATATGTGAAATAGTAAATTTATTTTACATACGTGTAAAACTTTTCAACATATGTATAAAACTTTTCAACATGTCTAAAACATTTGCACATGTCTACAAACTATTTTTTTTACACATATGTGGAATTATTTTGTACATATGTGCAAAACTTTTCAACATGTTTGGATTAACCGATTAAATACTGAAACGGCTTGCCATATAAAATAGCCCCTAGTTGAATTTTCTCCCATTTTGCCTATTTTCGTCAGAGCGGAACGTCTAAACCGGACAAGGCATATTACCGTTTACAATCTACCGTTCAAAACAGGTACCATTCGCTTCAAAATATTATTCAATTTAGAATTTAGTCCATCTACACAATGTGTAATTTTCTCTATTATTATGTTTCTAATTTTTCCTCTGTTAGCCTATTTCCTCATGCCAAAATACGGATGATTCATATATAAAATGACTTCGCCATTAATTAGAAGTATGTAAGCAATCGAGTTATCTTTATGCCATGATCAAAGCGAAGGCCACTGCATGCCATTGAAGGGATTGTGGAAATGGGCGAGACAATACAACCTCCTGGAATTTGTTGATGCCCACGTTGGAGAATTAGGCAACAGGTTGCTCTAATCCGTCAGTCTGCGACACCTGCATGCTATGTCTCCGAGAAGACCTGATCAATCCATGCAGTCAGTGACATACCGATTGAAGGTACAACCATACGTCAGCTCAACAGAATAGTTCTGTGTTAGATATATACGTGGACCTTATCAGAGCAGACAGTTTTAATTGTAAGGTTTGTACAATGTTTTTGCATGGGGCATGAGAAATGATACCTTTGCTGAAATATTGATTAAAGAAGGAAAGTGCACGGTATATAGAAACTTACTCGATGTGATCCATAATACTTTAGATTTAACTGATCTATACTTATGCTATTTTGCTGCGTAAAAACAAGTTACACAACAACCATCAAACAACTGCTTTATTATGTTGATCCATTTATTTGATATACAGACTTGCTAAACTTTGTTTTTCAGGACTTGTTAGTTGTGGACACGGACAATGTGCTGCCGGATAAGAACCCGAGAAATCATCCTCTTCTGTTTGTTGATATTCTGGGGTATCTTCCTCTTCCTATATTACTGCAACAGTAAGTACATACTTAATATGGAGCATTTATGATGAAGACATAGCTTGTACTTGTATATCAAAGACGATCCCCTAAAATGAAAATGACAGTAATTTCGAACGTGTGGATGTTCGCGCAGTTGAACCTATCTGGAATATATTTATATAGCAGTTAAACCTATATGGGAAATATTTAGAGTTGGAGGGATGTGGCGAATCTGTTCATCAAATCGCCAGTGAAAACGCAAGTGAAAACGCCATGCATATCCCATATCTGTTAAACAAGTTTGGTTATTATACAAATACAATATGGTTATATTTGCCAAAAGGAGTGCTGTTAATTATATCTGTCGGCGATTTATTCTCAACGTTTAATCATTGTCTGTTTGCGCTTTAACTTTCTGCAGTTCCATTTGGAGATTACAAGGTGCGTATTGATACGGAGAATTTTGATATAATCATTGAAGACACGGGCCCTCGATCAAGCTATTAAACCTCCGGCAAGTTTTCGGATGAATTTGACAGATTCCATTACGAGCTGCTCAGCGACAAGGTTGGAATAGAAAAACGAAACTAACGGAATGCGTCACACTGTACGATTATGAGAAACCGACAGCAGACCCTGCGGATGCATAATCCACCGAACTGCCAAAAAGACAAATGCCGAAAAAAAACAAGCTATGGAATTTTGGATTGGTCTATCGTGTACGGTTTTATTGCTGGACTTTGTATTATTGAAAAGCCACCAGTCTCGACTCAATGTTGTAGCCGAAATCAATTTGTTTCAGGACTCTTACACGTAAAATGGACCAGCATTTATTAACCACGTGTTATGCCTATAATGTAGCGTGGATTACTGTCCCGCTTCAAAGCGTCCGCCCTTCGTTGCATGTTTGGAGAAAATGTCCTGGTAGCTGTGTTAGAAGATAGGAGCCGGACATTATTAGCCACCTGACATTTTTGGAATCCACACATGGGTACTGGTGATGTGCTCATATATTTCATCAGAACCACACATATATGTTGACTGTTTGTATGGTAGGTTTTGAGCCATGTAAAATCATACACTTGTTCATGAATACTGTTACTGGCCTTAACCAATGTGATTTGTGTTTGCGCCAATAAACGAATCTGAATTTTACGGTGGCCCGTTAGGGCCATTGTCGTTTTCTTTTGATTTCCTATGTTTTTCTTCTATTTCCGAAGAAACCAACTTAATTTTCTAGATTTTCTTTGTATTTTCCAAGAAATCAACTGAATTTTCAGCGAATTCATAGCAATATTATGCGAATTTTCCGTGTTTAACGACGTAAAAACAGAGACAAAGTCGAAGAAAAACCTATGAAATTCTTGAAAAACACCAAATATAATTTCCTCCGCGGATATAATATTTCCTCCGCGGATATAATATTTCCTCCGCGGATATAATCATTTCCTCCGCGGATATAATATTTCCTCCGCGGATATAATATTTCTTCCGCGGATATAATCATTTCCTCCGCGGATATAATATTTCCTCCGCGGATATAATATTTCCTCCGCGGATATAATCATTTCCTCCGCGGATATAATATTTCCTCCACGGATATAATATTTTCTCCGCGGATATAATCTTTCCTCCGCGGATATAATATTTCCTCCGCGGATATAAGCATTTCCTCCGCGGATATAATATTTCCTCCGCGGATATAATATTTCCTCCGCGGATATAATATTTCCTCCGCGGATATAATCATTTCCTCCGCGGATATAATATTTTCTCCGCGGATATAATATTTCCTCCGCGGATATAATCATTTCCTCCGCGGATATAATATTTCCTCCGCGGATATAATATTTCCTTCGCGGATATAATTATTTCCTCCGCGGATATAATATTTCCTCCGCGGATATAATATTTCCTCCGCGGATATAATCATTTCCTCCGCGGATATAATATTTCCTCCGCGGATATAATATTTCCTCCGCGGATATAATCATTTCCTCCGCGGATATAATATTCCCTCCGCGGATATAATATTTCCTCCGCGGATATAATCATTTCCTCCGCAGATATAATATTTCCTCCGCGGATATAATATTTCCTCCGCGGATATAATCATTTCCTCCGCGGATATAATATTTCCTCCGCGGATATAATATTTCCTCCGCGGATATAATCATTTCCTCCGCGGATATAATATTTCCTCAGCGGATATAATATTTCCTCCGCGGATATAATCATTTCTTCCGCGGATATAATATTTCCTCCGCGGATATAATATTTTCTCCGCGGATATAATCATTTCCTCCGCGGATATAATATTTCCTCCGCGGATATAATATTTCCTCCGCGGATATAATCATTTCCTCCGCGGATATAATATTTCCTCCGCGGATATAATCATTTCCTCCGCGGATATAATATTACCTCCGCGGATATAATATTTCCTCCGCGGATATAATATTTCCTCCGCGGATATAATATTTCCTCCGCGGATATAATATTTCCTCCGCGGATATAATATTTCCTCCGCGGGTATAATTAATTTCCTCCGCGGAGGAAATCCACGTGACTTGAGTACTAGAAAGACGGCAAATTCATTAGCATTTTTGAGGCTGAGGTGCAGGTGACGTCACGATGGCGTCACTATGACGTCACATCCGGTGACATCCGGATCAAAGGTCACATCCGGTCACGAGGCAACCGGGTCACTTCCTGTGACGTCACGATGGCGTCATTATGACGTCACATCCGGTGACATCCGGGTCAAAGGTCACATCCGGTCACGTGGCATCCGGTAACATCCGGGTCACTTCCTGTGGCATCGCTTCCGGTCACCTGGCGGCCCAGCAAGAGTTATCTGCCCCTACCTAAGACCCCAGTGACTTCCAATGTTAATCTCATGCAGGTATGGGAAAGGGGGCTTAAAGATGTCTTTGAACGCCACTATGAGATTCGCCCCCGTTTTCGTCCGGATGGGTACCACCCACGCATACTTCGATAGGATATCGATGCACGTCAAGGTATACCGATTCCCATCGTTGTGTTTGGCAAAGGCGCTCATATCGACCAAATCCGCTTGCCACTGGGCATCTATTCCTCCCACGATGACCCGGTTCCGTAGAAAATGGCGACGGACAGATCGATGTAACTATTTTGGGAGTAGCTAATTACGAATCCGGGATGAAATTTTACATAAAGCGCGTTAAATTAGGATCTGTCTATTGACGCCCGGGTTAAATTGATTTTTAATGAATTTAATTATTTAATAATTAAGGTAAAATTTGTTTTCAAAATCTGACCTCGGATTCGTGATCTGCGTTATCCATATTACTTTAGGACGAAGTTTAGAGTAATTCGGAACAGTGGAATTGGGTGCTGCCCATTGAAGCCTGGGTTAAATTGATTTCTAATAAAATTAATTATTTAATAATTAAGATAAAATAGATTTTACAATCTGACCTCGGATTCGTCGTCTACGTCCTCGACAATACTTTAGGACGAAGTTTAGTGTAATTCGGAACAGTGGAATTGGGTCTGTCCATTGAAGCCTGGGTTAAATTGATTTTTTACATGCAAATTCTGCATGTAACGCCGACCCCTAGCATGTTGTGACCGCGAGTTTGCGACACCCATTACACACACAAATATGGGTCGCACCTCTATGGATAGCTGAGGAAATGTAGTTGTGCACAGAGGTACGGGTTTATGTTTTCCAATTAAAATCTCGCAAGCCAAGGTCAAAAGTTAATTTTTGAACTCATTTTGGTACTTTTTCGGTCGAAATTTTTTGGGTCACCGATTCCTTTCAAATTTGGTGAACTGATAGTACTCACCTAGCTGATTACGAATCTGCAATCAGAATTGACGTAGGTCTCTAAGTTTAAATACTGAAAATTTGCCATCTATACCTTGGGGCTGAGATGGTCTGAAAAATTCGACCTTCACCGATTGACCTCAAACTTCGCACTAAAGTATACTGGAGGTCGTAGGTCACGAATATGAGGTCAGATTTGACCTTGACCTTGACCTTGATATTAAAATGGGTATGACTTTGACCTTGGTGCAAGGTAACAAGATATTGTCAGACGACCTTGACCTTTTGATATGTGATGACCCCATGACCTCTGCGTTGACCCATTACATCGAACTTGACCTTTGGCCTTTGGTTTAAAAATGCGATGGTACAATTGGAATGCACTATCGCAAATTTTACCTTGAGGTCAGAGGTCAAGGGTCAACTCAGAGGTCACGGGGTCATCACATATCAAAAGGTCAAGGTCGTCCGACAATATCTTGTGACCTTGCGCTAAGGTCAAAGTCATACCCAAATTTTCTAATCGAGATTTTGATATGAAGGTCAAGGTCAAGGTCAAAACTGACCTCAGATTCGTGACCTCTGACCCCGATATAGGTTTAGGGCAAAGTTTGAGGTCAATCGGTGACAGCAAAAATTCTGACCAAAATTTCGCTTAGGTGTTTTTGGAGGTCAAGTTTCAACCTTCACCGAATGAGGTCCCTGATCACGAATCCGAGGTCAAAATTTGGATTGGTTTGATACAAAAAAAAGTGTCCATTGAAGCCTAGGTTAAGTATTGGAATTTTCAAAAATCGGTAAATCACGTATCAAAAGGTCAAGGTCGTCCGACAATATCTTGTGACCTTGCGCTAAGGTCAAAGTCATACCCAAATTTTCGAATCGCCATTTTAATGTGAAGCTCAAGGTCAAGGTCAAATCTGACCTCATATTCGTGACCTACGACCTCCAGTATACTTTAGTGCGAAGTTTGAGGTCAATCGGTCAAGGCCGAATTTTTCAGACCATTTCAGCCCCAAGGTATAGATGGCAAATTTTCAGTATTTCAAAAATTCTTTTAAAAAAAAGAGACCTCCGTCAATTCTGATTGCAGATTCGTAATCAGCTAGGTGAGTACTATCAGTTCACCAAATTTGAAAGGAATCGGTGACCCAAAAAATTTCGACCAAAAAAGTACCAAAATGAGTTCAAAAATTAACTTTTGACCTTGGCTTGCGAGATTTTAATTGGAAAACATAAACCCGTACCTCTATGCACAACTACATTTCCTCAGCTATCCATAGAGGTGCGACCCATATTTGTGTGTGCAATGGGTGTCGCAAACTCGCGGTCACAACATGCTAGGGGTCGGCGTTACATGCAGAATTTGCATGTAAAAAATCAATTTAACCCAGGCTTCAATGGACAGACCCAATTCCACTGTTCCGAATTACACTAAACTTCGTCCTGAAGTATTGTCGAGGACGTAGATGACGAATCCGAGGTCAGATTGTAAAATCTATTTTATCTTGATTATTAAATAATTAATTTTATTAGAAATCAATTTAACCCAGGCTTCAATGGGCAGCACCCAATTCCACTGTTCCGAATTACTCTAAACTTCGTCCTAAAGTAATATGGATAACGCAGATCACGAATCCGAGGTCAGATTTTGAAAATAAATTTTACCTTAATTATTAAATAATTAAATTCATTAAAAATCAATTTAACCCAGGCGTCAATAGACAGATCCTAATTTAACGTGCTTTATGTAAAATTTCATCCCGGATTCGTAATTAGCTACTCCCAAAATAGTTACATCGATCTGTCCGTCGCCATTTTCTACGGAACCGGGTCATCGTGGGAGGAATAGATGCCCAGTGGCAAGCGGATTTGGTCGATATGAGCGCCTTTGCCAAACACAACGATGGGAATCGGTATATCTTCACGTGCATCGATATCCTATCGAAGTATGCGTGGGTGGTACCCATCCGGACGAAAACGGGGGCGAATCTCATAGTGGCGTTCAAAGACATCTTCAAGCCCCCTTTCCCATACCTGCATGAGATTAACATTGGAAGTCACTGGGGTCTTAGGTAGGGGCAGATAACTCTTGTTGGGCCGCCAGGTGACCGGAAGCGACGTCACAGGAAGTGACCCGGATGTTACCGGATGCCACGCGACCGGATGTGACCTTTGACCCGGTCGTGACGTCATAATGACGCCATCGTGACGTCACAGGAAGTGACCCGGTTGCCACGTGACCGGATGTGACCTTTGATCCGGATGTCACCGGATGTGACGTCATAGTGACGCCATCGTGACGTCACCTGCACATCAGCCTCACTCCTCAGCCTCAAAAATGCTA
>JAVTVY010036584.1:0-17113 GCA_036873755.1 Hanleya hanleyi
GACCACCACCCCCATCGGATGAAAGTATTCACCCATGCACTGCTAGATTCTCAGAATGCGCAAACAACTATCTGAGGATATGTTGCCTCAACGGTATCCTGGCCTGCCCGACGGTGATTAGAATAAACGGTTCAGAGCGAACATGGCCGAAGATGGAACTTTCTGAAATGGAGACTTCTGATTGGACAAGAATACATCTAACAGACAGGAACGAATATGAAACATGCAAATGGTGGCCTCTGATTGGACAAGAATCTTCTTGAATTGTAAATATACCCAACGCGGCTCCCCCAGCGTGGGTGTGATGTAACATTGGGGAGAATAAACTATATGAAAAAAAACTTCTTGTTGTTGTTGTTCTCTCATGTGTCATCCGTATTGCTGTTGTTGTTCTCTCCCCGGTCTATATCATAGTGTTATGTTAGAGTGTTAAAGCGTAACGACGGGCGTCGAGGGCGTCACTGCATTTCGAAGAATTAGTGACAATTCCATGGAATATCAGAGCTTCTGAGCTATTTCACCAGGGCGTTGAAGTATTAAGAATGGCTTTGGTGGGCGTTGCTACAAGATGACACCTCACACGACGCATTCGCACCGCGGATGGTCCATCTCTACACCAAATAACATCCTTCACTGCTAAAAATGCCCACTTTCGCTACTACTCGTACTGATGACGTCACCAATGACGTCACAGATGCTGTGGATATCCCTCAACTCGGAATGTACACCCCGAGAGCTACAACATGACACCTCCCAGGACGCATTCGGACCAAGGATGGTTCCTCTCTACTCCGAATACCTTCCTTCACTGCCCCAAAATGTCCATTTTCGCTACTACTCCTACTGATCACGTCACCAATGACGTCACAGATGCTTCGGACATGCCTCAACTCGGAATGTACACCCCGAGAGCTACAACATGACATCTCCCAGGACGCATTCGGACCAAGGATGGTTCCTCTCTACTCCGAATACCTTCCTTCACTGCCCCAAAATGTCCACTTTCGCTACTACTCCTACTGATGACGTCAACAATGACGTCACAGATGCTTCGGACATGCCTCAACTCGGAATGTACACTTCGAGAGCTACAAAATGACACCTCACACGACGCATTCGGACTAAGGACAGTCCCTCTCTACACCAAACTCACCCCACGCACCCACAAAATGTCCCCTTTCGCTACTACTCGTACTGATGACGTCACTGATGACGTCACAGATGACGCGGACATGCCTTAAATCGGAATGTACACCCCGAGAACTACAAGCTGACACCTTCCAGGACGCATTCGAAGCGTGAATAGTACATGTCGACCCCAAATACCTTCATGTACTGCCCGAAAATGGCCACTTTCGCTACTACTCGTACCGATGACGTCACTGATGACGTCACAGATGACGGGAACATCCCTCAAATCGGAATGTACACCCCGAGAACTACAAGATGACACCTTCCAGGACGCATTCGAACCGTGAATAGCCCATCTCGACCCCAAATACCTTCCTTTCACTGCCCCAAAATGTCCACTTTGGCTACTACTCGTACTGATGACGTCACCAATGACGTCACAGATGACGGGAACATCCCTCAAATTGGGGTCTACACCCCAAGAGCTACAAAATGCCACCTCACACGACGCATTCGGACCCTCTCTACACCAAATACCTTCCTTCACTGCCCCAAAATGGCCACTTTACTTACTACAACCAACTGCGCATGCGCAGATTGACGCGACTTGCATTCAAAAACACGCCATTCTGACTCTACCCCACACAAGCTTCACTTTGACACCTTCCACGACCCATTCGAACCGTGAATAGTCCATCTCTACCCCAAACACACACCCACATACCCCCCAAAATGCCTGGTTTCTATACTACGGGCCAGACTGCGCATGCGCAGACTATTGAACAAGGACGAACCATTAGTCCAGTGGGATGCTCCTTCACGAGGGCTTCAAAATAAGACCTCACTCGACCCCATTGGACCATTAGGGACTCACCTAGACTCCAACATGTCCACCCCGTATGGCCCTATACTCCCATAGCCATGCAGTATAGGCCTATGGGCCTATCCAGGCCTTGGTGACTTTTTTCAAAAATTTCACCGATTGGCTCCGCAACACTTCCTATCATGTTCTAAATGACGAGACGAGTAAAACGAGACCCCACAACCCTACCGCAAATGTATAGAAGTAGGTTTCCCAGGGGGACAAACATTGATCCTATACCCCAGTATGGGACTATATGGGCCTATATCGTACTTTTTCAAAAATTTCACCGATTCGCACGGGGACACTTCCTATCATGTTCTAAATGACGAGACGAGTAAAACGAGACCCCACAACCCTACCGCAAATGTATAGAAGTACGTTTCCCAGGGGGACAAACATTGGCCCTATACCCCAGTATGGGACTATATGAGGCTCGGTGACTTTTTTCAAAAATTTCACCGTTTCGCTCCGGGACACTTCTTATCATGTTTGTCTTGACGAGACTAAGAAAACGAGACCCCACAACCTATACCGCAAATGTCGAGAAGTAGGTTTCCCAGGATGGTCCTATACCTCCCATACCCCATATAGGCATTTTCCCGTAATTTAGAAGAAAGTCCGTGTTCCGTATTTTTTCAGGAAAATTTTTACATACACCCACCCAGGAACTAGGGGGAGATAACTCTATTGACAGGCGAGCCCCGTTAAGCCCGGCGACCTATATACCCCCCATACCCCATATAGGCATTTTCCCAGGTTTTTCGATAAAGTCCGAGTTCCGTATTTTTTTAGGAAAAATTTTACATGCACCCACCCCATTGCCTGAATGCCCCTTCACCTAGGCTTCACATTGATACCTCACTCGACCCCATTGGACCATTAGGGGCTCCCCTAACTCCAAAACGGCTATTTCCATACCCTTGGGCCACCGCGCATGCGCAGAATGCCGATAGTTCAATGCCATACCCAGCCCATTAGATGCCCCTCCATGACTGCTTCACATTGATACCTCACTCGATCCCATTGGACCATTAGGGGCTCCCCTAGCTCCAACACGGCTATTTCCATACCCTTGGGCCACCGCGCATGCGCACAATGCCGATATTTCAATCCCACACCCAGCCCATTAGATGCCCCTTCACCTAAGCTTCACTTTGATACCTCACTCGACCCCATCGGACCATTTTATCTAGGGACTACTTTTTCTCCGCGGAAGCTTTTTTCCGCGACCAAATCACCGCCAGACATGACCGCATCACCGCCGATGAATACATCTTTGACCTGGGTCACGTGATATGCAAATTTGGAACTCTCCTGTACTGGAGGTAGCTTTTTGGTCATTCTGCCGGAAATGAGGTCAAGTTGACTCGTAATCCTCTTTATATACTACTAGCCAGTGGCCTCCTGGGCCACCGAATGTAAACTTTCTTACCTTTTTGGCATTTACAAAAAATATCAGCTTATCTGCAAAATAAATAATATTAATATCAACAAATCAGTTAAGTCACAAAGAAAAACTCTTAAATATTAACATGAACAAATGGCCACGATCTTGGCAATGTTATGTAATTTATGGAGCAGGATTTGGCGCATATTTTTCAGCGCGGGTATACATGAGGATCATACCTGTCGAAAAACAAAATAGCTTTAATTTCAGAATTGCATCGTCTGTATATTTGTACTCGTAACAGCTCTGCAATTAAAAAAACTTAAAATACTCCATTATTTGTTTTTAGAATTCTTAGAACTCTTGGAATCGATCCAGTTTTACTTTACCATCGACTCACCCACTCCAGTGATAATATTATCAGGATAGACTACAGAGATAATATTATCAGTGCAGTCAACAGAGGAGTGAGGAGACTTACTGCCCTGATAATAATATCATCACTGCAGTCTACCCTCTTAATATTGTTGACCGCACTGATAATATTATCACTGCAGTCTATCAAGTCAACTTTATTACGCCCAAGGCCACCGGGGTGGCATGTGAGGGATATAATACAGCATTTGGGACAAGATGGCGGTACAATGATTGTATCTGGTGTCATAAACATTCATCATATTTTCACACTGGTTGCTTCATATGAAGTAAATTGTGGATATATTTAAATCCAATAAATAATTTTTTTTTTAATTATTCAACAGAGACTCGGAGTTTCATATAATACTATTGGTAAGCACCTCTCTGGTGATACTGTTATCACTGGAGTGGGTAGGTCGATGGTAAAGTTAAATTGGCTCGATTCTAAGAGTTTAATAAATCAAAAAACAAACAATAGACTATTTAAACTGAGTTATGCTTTTATAATCTTTGTTTTGCAATTATTAAAAACACCTCAATTACAATATAGTATTCACGCAGGACTAGTTGATTTCAATCAACATATATCTCAACTGCCCGGTCTGTCTGCCATTACAAAGGATTAATTAGAGTGGTAAGTAGTTGACCGTAAACACACCTACAGAATTACGGTGCTCGGTCTGACTCGACACTGTCTGCAGCTCTAAATTCTCCATGATATATTACACATACTGATATTACGGGAGCATATTGAGCACGAATAAAGTTGAATGCAGACAAGTGTTTCGGGTTTATTCGAGTTATTTTAGTAAAATAACTACACGTCAACCCTCATCTGGAGTCCAACGTATCAAGTCACAATGTTCATATTTTTGATTTCTTCAACATTTCTTTCAAATTCTTTCCTCTTCTGTATGCCATTCCTGGGTTTTCCCAGACTTTCGTTGTGTGTGATTCGGAAGATTTGACAAAATGCCAATATTTTAGCAGGATTTTCCTGATATATTTCATCGCTGGATGGTAGGTGGTGATGAAACGGATGGGTCTTTTCTTTATGTTGTTTATTTTCTTTTTTATTCCCGTTAGGATCTCTGTTCTGTTTGTGAACAATCCTTCGTCAGTTTGAGATATTATTTCTTTACTGTTGTAGCTGCGTTTTGTCAATTTTTCTCGGAAATCAGTCAGTTTGTAACGGAAATCTGCTTGATTATTGCAGTTGCGTACATATCTTATCGTTTCACCTTTCATAAACGATTTGAAACTGGACGGCGGATGTGCTGAATTTCGATGTAGATACTGAAATGTATCAGTAGGTTTTGTAAAACACTTCACATCCAGAATGTGATTTTTTGTGTATCTTGGTCCTTTGAATATGGTAAGATCCAGGAAAGAGATTTCGGTTTCTGATATTTCATGTGTGAATTTGATTAATTCATGTGCTTTGTTAGCCATTTCGAAAAATTGCCTCATTTCAGCAATGCTTCCTTGAAAAATTATCATTCCGTCGTCTCTAAAACGTCTGTGGAAGATGATTTTATCCTTGTGTTCATATTGTCCGATTAAATTGTTGATGTGTCTGTAGATACAGATATCGGATAATTCAGGACTCGGGACGGCACCCATTGAGGCACCAATTATTTGTCTGTAGTTCTTTCCATTGAAGGTGAACTCATTCTTAGTGAGTATCAGTGTAGCAATTTCTACAATCAGTTCGATCTTCGGGCGTGTTATGTCATACACTATTTCTTCGTATTCCTCCAGTTCTGCTCTAAGAGCTGTAATCATTTCTGTAAAAGCGAGATTGGTATATAGTGACGTCACGTCGTAAGTGGCAAGGATGATATCATCGTTTGTTTTTATCATTTCCAAGTTGTTGATAAAATCCATCGTGTCAGATACATATGTGGCTTGTTTTTTCACAAGCGGTAGTAGAAAATGGTCCAGATATCTTCCAATTTTTTCAGTCGGAGAGTTACATTGTGAAATGATAGGTCGTCCCGGAACATTGACAACTAGCTCGGGGTCCGGGTTGGCCGGATCGAGTTTGTCTAGTACATTCTGTATTTTGTGTATCTTCGGTAATAAGTATAGTTTCGGCGTACTCTTCCCTTGAGTGGGATCATAGAGATATGAGTACGTCTCTTTGTCCAGATATTTGCCGAGTTGTAATTTACATACAATATCCAGGACTAATCGGTGCGTCTCCGCAATATTGATTGTGTCAATTTCCATATAATGAATGCCGTCATATAGTTGACGGTTAGCCTCTTTGATATAATCATCTTTGTTTAGAATTACAGTGGTATTGTTTTTGTCGGCCTTTGTAATCAATATCTGATCATTCGTGGCTAATGATTTGAGCGCCTCTCTCTCTCCTTTTGGTAAGTTGTTGATAGATTTTATCTGGAATCTATCGATGATTTCCATTCTGGTACTATATAGATAGTTCTCCACTGGATTATTTGCCAGCGGAGGCGTGAAATCCTTTTTATTTTTGAAAGGGTGTGGTTTGCTGTTTTCACCACTTGTGTCAGCGAAATTCTCCATAATGCGCAGATTGCGTTCAAACATATCAAAATCTCTCAGGATTGATAGCTTGCTGATTGTCGGCGTGGGCACAAAGGATAGGCCTCTGGATAGGAGCAAAACGTCATCCTCTGTTAAAGGGTATTTTGATAAGTTCCGAATAAATGATTTGCCTGCCTGTACCCGGTGTAGGCGCTTGACTTTAATATTTTCCTTCTCCAGTTGTTCTCTGGAGCGTTTGTATTGTGAGTGTCGAGTAATTTTCACTCGAGTCTTACTTTTCTTGTATAATCGTCGGGCCGGCATGATTAACCGTTGCCTGGTATGAAATAGACTTTGTCAAATACTTAGTATGTGTATCGCTTTGAGACTGTACCGATCGTCGGAGTTTTAATGTGAAAACACCGTCTATGTTTAGACACGCATCGTACACCGTATAGATGTTTTAATTCAGTATTCACTTTATAGGCGAAGGAACTGATCACCACACCGTTTAGGTGTCAAAATCAATATGTACGCTTTATAAGCGATAAGATAGAAAAGACTGACTGTGTCTTCTCTCAGTATTCACTTTATAGGTGAAGGAACTGATCAACGCACCGTACAGGTGTGGGAAATCAACATACGCTTTATAGGCGATGAGATTTAAAGAAATCCTGTGTCTTCGTTCAGTATTCACTTTATAGGTGAAGGAACTGATCAACTCATCGTTCAGGTGTGGAAAATCAACATACGCTTTATAGGCGATGAGATTTAAAGAAATCCTGTGTCTTCGTTCAGTATTCACTTTATAGGTGAAGGAACTGATCAGCTTCTCGTTCAGGTGTGGAAAATCAACATACGCTTTATAGGCGATGAGATTTTAAAATCAGCGGTTTGGTGTTGGTGAGGTTTCTTTTCATCGCTCGACGGTATCGCTATGCTGGTCTGGAATACTCTGAGGCAGGCAACCCGGGATTGTCTTATATAAGGAAGTCGGTTGGGCGCGCGGACCTGGGAGGAAGCACTTGGGAGAGAGAGAGTCAAAAATTAGTCCGTCGTTTACGGATTTGTGTTTCTTTTTCCTTTAAACAGTTGAAAATCTGGCAGTAAATTGCACTGTGTGTCGTTATAAACTGGTAAAAAACTTGTCAGTAGGTTTATTTTGTACGTATAAGGCAATTATGACTGGAAAATCCTACCCTCTTTGGCTGTAGGCTTGGTTTGATGCTAATTATTTTGCAAATAAGCACATCTTGCACCGATATGGCGTCACAGATATCCGATCTCATGGCATGTTATTGACACGAGAAAGTAGTAGACAGGAAAATCACTTGATTGTATGTGTAATATATCATTTTATTGTAAAATATTTAATATATACATCCCGTATATATAATATACAGCAGCGTATGTCAGGATAATATCGCACATGTAGTATAAGTATAGTAATGATAATATCAAAAGCACAGTAAGGATAGACAAGAGTAACACAGTTACACTGTCAATTAAAGCACCAGTATTGGTGGATCAGAGCAAGTTTAATAGCACAATGCTCAAAAAATGTACAGAGTCTGTATAATTAGTTGATGTTCTCAAGTATAGGGCCTTCACGACGTCGGCGATATTCCGTTTCCTTTCGTCGTGGCTCGATCTATGTGGTCTCGGAGGAGTGGTGCGCCTGTGTGTTCTGGGTGGCGACGCTTGTCTTCTGTTATATCCTCTGTTTTGCTGGTGGTACGGGGCCTGGCGGTAAACCGGTCTGTTGCTTTCATATTTTCGTTGTACCGGTCGGTAAAACGGCTGACGAGCTTGATGCTGTTGTTGTCTGGGCTGGTGTTGTTCTATTGGTTTTGTGGTTTCTTGGGTCTTTGAGGCGGTGGGTCTTGGAATTTTGGAAGTTTTTATAAACTTCCGTAGATCTGCATCAGATTTCTCGGAGATCTCCTTTGCCTTTTCAGTTAACCGCTTTCTATATTCCCCATTTTCTTTGGTATTTGGTGGTATGTCAGCCAGGATACCTTCAAACAGGCTGGACATCTCGTTGGTGGTGCAGTTGATGTACTCCTCGGCTATCTCTTTTAGTCCATCCCGTGCGACCTGTTCGCACTTGAGTATCAATGCTTGGATTTTCGGGTCCACAAACTCTCGTGTGTCTTCTGCAGTACCAAGTCCTGGGACAATGTTGAATCTTATGAATCCCGGCCCAATTTTTGTGGCATTCGACAGTTTTATGGCTTCCCGCAACGTGCGAAATGGGTGTCGTTTCTCTGCGATGGACTCTGCCTTGGCGATTGCCGAGTTAATCATATGTTCCGACGGTACATTTGGGCAGGAACTAGTTTCTGTTGGATCATCCATGGGTGACATGTTGCACTGGAACATGGACATCGTCGTGGCAACTTCTGTCGCCGTCGGTATAAGTGAAGACTGTTCGGTACCGGTGGCTGATTCGTTGGTAGCCATACTGGTGCTTGAAGTTGGATTGTTCATGATTTTTGTTTTGAAAAGACCGCTAACACGAGACTTTTGCATAGTTTGTTTTGAGTCTGCGTTTTTCTCCTTATATGAGCATTGATCTTAGCATCCCGCTGTTTGAGTACATGTCACCAAAGCGATACTCGCTGTAGGTGTGAGAAAAGTCCACATGTGGTGTTCGTTGAGAATATCCGTCCGCCCATTCAAAGACAGTTGAAAGCCATACGAGACAACATGTTTGAATTGTCCATAGTTTCTTCTCGTTCCATACCTGTGGTTATGGATGGCTTTTAATTCACACATAGTAAAAACTGTGCTTTAATCATTACCTACTGTGCAGTTCTTTCATGACAGTGTATGGTGGTCAAACTTTGCGCCAATAATCAATGTAAGGATCAAGCGAGTCCCCCAGGGGGGACCCATGATACACGTGTGAGGTCAGGGTTGGACACAAGGCCCGCAATCTCAGTGGTAAGTAGTTGACCGTAAACACACCTACAGAATTACGGTGCTCGGTCTGACTCGACACTGTCTGCAGCTCTAAATTCTCCATGATATATTACACATACTGATATTACGGGAGCATATTGAGCACGAATAAAGTTGAATGCAGACAAGTGTTTCGGGTTTATTCGAGTTATTTTAGTAAAATAACTACACGTCAACCCTCATCAGGAGTCCAACGTATCAAGTCACAATGTTCATATTTTTGATTTCTTCAACATTTCTTTCAAATTCCTTCCTCTTCTGTATGCCATTCCTGGGTTTTCCCAGACTTTCGTTGTGTGTGATTCGGAAGATTTGACAAAATGCCAATATTTTAGCAGGATTTTCCTGATATATTTCATCGCTGGATGGTAGGTGGTGATGAAACGGATGGGTCTTTTCTTTATGTTGTTTATTTTCTTTTTTCTTCCCGTTAGGATCTCTGTTCTGTTTGTGAACAATCCTTCGTCAGTTTGAGATATTATTTCTTTACTGTTGTAGCTGCGTTTTGTCAATTTTTCTCGGAAATCAGTCAGTTTGTAACGGAAATCTGCTTGATTATTGCAGTTGCGTACATATCTTATCGTTTCACCTTTCATAAACGATTTGAAACTGGACGGCGGATGTGCTGAATTTCGATGTAGATACTGAAATGTATCAGTAGGTTTTGTAAAACACTTCACATCCAGAATGTGATTTTTTGTGTATCTTGGTCCTTTGAATATGGTAAGATCCAGGAAAGAGATTTCGGTTTCTGATATTTCATGTGTGAATTTGATTAATTCATGTGCTTTGTTAGCCATTTCGAAAAATTGCCTCATTTCAGCAATGCTTCCTTGAAAAATTATCATTCCGTCGTCTCTAAAACGTCTGTGGAAGATGATTTTATCCTTGTGTTCATATTGTCCGATTAAATTGTTGATGTGTCTGTAGATACAGATATCGGATAATTCAGGACTCGGGACGGCACCCATTGAGGCACCAATTATTTGTCTGTAGTTCTTTCCATTGAAGGTGAACTCATTCTTAGTGAGTATCAGTGTAGCAATTTCTACAATCAGTTCGATCTTCGGGCGTGTTATGTCATACACTATTTCTTCGTATTCCTCCAGTTCTGCTCTAAGAGCTGTAATCATTTCTGTAAAAGCGAGATTGGTATATAGTGACGTCACGTCGTAAGTGGCAAGGATGATATCATCGTTTGTTTTTATCATTTCCAAGTTGTTGATAAAATCCATCGTGTCAGATACATATGTGGCTTGTTTTTTCACAAGCGGTAGTAGAAAATGGTCCAGATATCTTCCAATTTTTTCAGTCGGAGAGTTACATTGTGAAATGATAGGTCGTCCCGGAACATTGACAACTAGCTCGGGGTCCGGGTTGGCCGGATCGAGTTTGTCTAGTACATTCTGTATTTTGTGTATCTTCGGTAATAAGTATAGTTTCGGCGTACTCTTCCCTTGAGTGGGATCATAGAGATATGAGTACGTCTCTTTGTCCAGATATTTGCCGAGTTGTAATTTACATACAATATCCAGGACTAATCGGTGCGTCTCCGCAATATTGATTGTGTCAATTTCCATATAATGAATGCCGTCATATAGTTGACGGTTAGCCTCTTTGATATAATCATCTTTGTTTAGAATTACAGTGGTATTGTTTTTGTCGGCCTTTGTAATCAATATCTGATCATTCGTGGCTAATGATTTGAGCGCCTCTCTCTCTCCTTTTGGTAAGTTGTTGATAGATTTTATCTGGAATCTATCGATGATTTCCATTCTGGTACTATATAGATAGTTCTCCACTGGATTATTTGCCAGCGGAGGCGTGAAATCCTTTTTATTTTTGAAAGGGTGTGGTTTGCTGTTTTCACCACTTGTGTCAGCGAAATTCTCCATAATGCGCAGATTGCGTTCAAACATATCAAAATCTCTCCGGATTGATAGCTTGCTGATTGTCGGCGTGGGTACAAAGGATAGGCCTCTGGATAGGAGCAAAACGTCATCCTCTGTTAAAGGGTATTTTGATAAGTTTCGAATAAATGATTTGCCTACCTGTACCCGGTGTAGGCGCTTGACTTTAATATTTTCCTTCTCCAGTTGTTCTCTGGAGCGTTTGTATTGTGAGTGTCGAGTAATTTTCACTCGAGTCTTACTTTTCTTGTATAATCGTCGGGCCGGCATGATTAACCGATGCCTGGTATGAAATAGACTTTGTCAAATACTTAGTATGTGTATCGCTTTGAGACTGTAACGATCGTCGGAGTTTTAATGTGAAAACACCGTCTAGGTTTAGACACGCATCGTACACCGTATAGATGTTTTAATTCAGTATTCACTTTATAGGCGAAGGAACTGATCACCACACCGTTTAGGTGTCAAAATCAATATGTACGCTTTATAAGCGATAAGATAGAAAAGACTGACTGTGTCTTCTCTCAGTATTCACTTTATAGGTGAAGGAACTGATCAACGCAACGTACAGGTGTGGGAAATCAACATACGCTTTATAGGCGATGAGATTTAAAGAAATCCTGTGTCTTCGTTCAGTATTCACTTTATAGGTGAAGGAACTGATCAGCTTATCGTTCAGGTGTGGAAAATCAACATACGCTTTATAGGCGATGAGATTTAAAGAAATCCTGTGTCTTCGTTCAGTATTCACTTTATAGGTGAAAGAACTGATCAGCTTATCGTTCAGGTGTGGAAAATCAACATACGCTTTATAGGCGATGAGATTTTAAAATCAGCGGTTTGGTGTTGGTGAGGTTTCTTTTCATCGCTCGACGTTATCGCTATGCTGGTCTGGAATACTCTGAGGCAGGCAACCCGGGATTGTCTTATATAAAGAAGTCGGTTGGGCGCGCGGACCTGGGAGGAAGCACTTGGGAGAGAGAGAGTCAAAAATTAGTCCGTCGTTTACGGATTTGTGTTTCTTTTTCCTTTAAAAAGTTGAAAATCTGGCAGTAAATTGCACTGTGTGTCGTTATAAACTGGTAAAAAACTTGTCAGTAGGTTTATTTTGTACGTATAAGGCAATTATGACTGGAAAATCCTAACCTCTTTGGCTGTAGGCTTGGTTTGATGCTAATTATTTTGCAAACAAGCACATCTTGCACCGATATGGCGTCACAGATATCCGATCTCATGGCATGTTATTGACACGAGAAAGTTGTAGACAGGAAAATCACTTGATTGTATGTGTAATATATCATTTTATTGTAAAATATTTAATATATACATCCCGTATATATAAAATATCTGGACAAAGAGACGTACTCATATCTCTATGATCCCACTCAAGGGAAGAGTACGCCGAAACTATACTTATTACCGAAGATACACAAAATACAGAATGTACTAGACAAACTCGATCCGGCCAACCCGGACCCCGAGCTAGTTGTCAATGTTCCGGGACGACCTATCATTTCACAATGTAACTCTCCGACTGAAAAAATTGGAAAATATCTGGACCATTTTCTACTACCGCTTGTGAAAAAACAAGCCACATATGTATCTGACACGATGGATTTTATCAACAACTTGGAAATGATAAAAACAAACGATGATATCATCCTTGCCACTTACGACGTGACGTCACTATATACCAATCTCGCTTGTACAGAAATGATTACAGCTCTTAGAGCAGAACTGGAGGAATACGAAGAAATAGTGTATGACATAACACGCCCGAAGATCGAACTGATTGTAGAAATTGCTACACTGATACTCACTAAGAATGAGTTCACCTTCAATGGAAAGAACTACAGACAAATAATTGGTGCCTCAATGGGTGCCGTCCCGAGTCCTGAATTATCCGATATCTGTATTTACAGACACATTAACAATTTAATCGGACAATATGAACACAAGGATAAAATCATCTTCCACAGACGTTTTAGAGACGACGGAATGATAATTTTTCAAGGAAGCATTGCTGAAATTTTTCGAAATGGCTAACAAAGCACATGAATTAATCAAATTCACACATGAAATATCAGAAACCGAAATCTCTTTCCTGGATCTTACCATATTCAAAGGACCAAGATACACAAAAAATCACATTCTGGATGTGAAGTGTTTTACAAAACCTACTGATACATTTCAGTATCTACATCGAAATTCAGCACATCCGCCGTCCAGTTTCAAATCGTTTATGAAAGGTGAAACGATAAGATATGTACGCAACTGCAATAATCAAGCAGATTTCCGTTACAAACTGACTGATTTCCGAGAAAACTTGACAAAACGCAGCTACAACAGTAAAGAAATAATATCTCAAACTGACGAAGGATTGTTCACAAACAGAACAGAGATCCTAACGGGAAGAAAAAAGAAAATAAACAACATAAAGAAAAGACCCATCCGTTTCATCACCACCTACCATCCAGCGATGAAATATATCAGGAAAATCCTGCTAAAATATTGGCATTTTGTCAAATCTTCCGAATCACACACAACGAAAGTCTGGGAAAACCCAGGAATGGCATACAGAAGAGGAAAGAATTTGAAAGAAATGTTGAAGAAATCAAAAATATGAACATTGTGACTTGATACGTTGGACTCCTGATGAGGGTTGACGTGTAGTTATTTTACTAAAATAACTCGAATAAACCCGAAACACTTGTCTGCATTCAACTTTATTCGTGCTCAATATGCTCCCGTAATATCAGTATGTGTAATATATCATGGAGAATTTAGAGCTGCAGACAGTGTCGAGTCAGACCGAGCACCGTAATTCTGTAGGTGTGTTTACGGTCAATTACTTACCACAGCATAGCGGACAGTCATAACGTCGGACAAAGGAAAGAAACAAATCTCATCGCCTATAAAGCGTATGTTGATTTCCCACACCTAAACGGTGCGTTGATCAGTTCCTTCACCTATAAAGTGAATACTGAACGAGAAGACCTGTCCGGCGTTGAATGGTTCTGTTCACCTATAAAGTGAATACTGAACGAAATCACCTAGACGGTGCATGCCCACCTACAATAAATTGGTGCAGGCTCTGATATTATACAGATGCATTAAACTTTTAATATATCGAATGAGACACCTATACCGTGCGTGCCCACCTACCATAAATTGGTGCAGGCTCTATTAATATGCACTTTATTATACGGTACCAAATGAGACACCTTCACGGTGTATGCCCACCTACCATGACTTGATGCAGGCTCTGATAATCACATTAAAATATCGAATTAGACACCTAACCGGTGCACGCCCTCCAGAAAATTAGTACTGGTACATCCCAGTTTAAATTCCGATATTCGAGGAAAAGGTTCCTGCAAATATGTATGTGCAAAGAATTAGTCTAACATTATACTAAACCGCACCCCCTGATGAGAACCCGCGGATATCACAATGATATAAAGAGGTTCGAAACACTGAATGCAGAATTACTGAAATCACATATTATGAAATCACATTTTTCGCCACACTTTCTAGTGTTCGTCTGTCTGCATGGTGTCGGGTTGATCTGTCTCCAGCAACGGTTATGTTAACCACGTACACTCCTAAAAGGAGTTTGGTGTTAGATACTGATTTAGTACTAAGAGACGATGAGATTCCAGAAATATGGAATGAACCAGAATACACACATAAAAGGTGTTTGGCGGTTTTACATACAGCTTTATTACCAAGTAGACAGCGAGATTCCAGGAATATATACAACATAAGATAATATGCCGATACAATGTTCCAGTTTTACGATCCTAATATCGTGAATCAGGCAAAGCTCCGGGAGGCTGTAGGTGTGTTTACGGTCAAACTACTTACCACTTTGGGTTGATCTGTCTCCAGCAACGGTTATGTTAACTACGTACACTCCTAAAAGGAGTTTGGTGTTAGATACTGATTTAGTACTAAGAGACGATGAGATTCCAGAAATATGCGATGAACCAGAATACACACCTAAAAGGTGTTTGGCGGTTTTACATACAGCTTTATTACTAACTAGACGGCGAGATTCCAGGAATATATGCAACATAAGATAATATGCCGATACATTGTTCCAGTTTTACGATCCTAATATCGTGAATCAGGCAAAGCTCCGGGAGGCTGTAGGTGTGTTTACGGTCAACACTATTACACATTCATAATCCAGCCGTCGTCCATTAGAGAATATCCGCGTCCATAATCCAAAGACCTATTCCATTTCCATATAACAGTATTAGCACCAAATTCAAAAAGACAATCATAGTATACATAAACATAGGTTAGTTTCCTGCAAGAGAGAAGCGGTCAACAGTTTTCAATGATGCCGGCAAGACATCATGATGTTCCGAAATATCAAATCCGTATCGCTGATCAGTATTCTTAATCCATAATATTCGTTATAGAGTCGTCATCTAAAAATGATGTACCTCAGTCACGCTTTGATTGTGACTGTTCATATGAGTACCATGAGGATCTTGAAGTACATGGGCTCATACGGCCCTAGCCCCGGGTTAAGCGGAATTAGACACATGTTACGAAACGTAGCGCCATAGATCTTGCACGCTACGTTCGTATTTTGCTATCAGCATGCGATATGTATCGCCAAATTTGAGAAACTTTGAGTGGAGGCGCTTGGTGGAATAGCCCTGCTTTATAAGTTTCTGCAACAATGTTTTGTGACGCTGATTAAAATCATCACATTTAACACAGGATCTAGCAAATGCTACTAAGCGAGATATGTATACGCCATATGCAGGTCCCACTGGAATATTACTATCCAGAAAGGGATAGTTTACGATGTCGAAGTTGTAATCATCTCTTTTGTCATAAAGTCGACGAGAGAGAATGCCCGCTTCATTTTTATAGAGGTAAAGATCTAAATAAGATGTGCCTGTAGGGCTATCTGTAGTTTCCTTCAAATCCAGTGAAGGTGGATATATATCCTTCACGTTTCGTCCTACCTTCGCCATCATGTTTCGTCCTACCTTCGCCATCATGCACCGTTCACATTTCAGACAGTAACAGTTCACGTCCCGTGCCATGAATGGCCAGAAGCATCTCTTTCTCAGCAGGGCAAGCGTTCTCTCTGCACATTGATGGCCCATTTCATCATGCACAGACCTTAACACAGTTGAACGTAGTGCCTCAGGAAGCAGTATTTGACGAACCATTTGACCCTGATCCTGGTACTCTCTGTACAGAACTCCATCGCTTTCCACGAAACGTTTCCATGATTGCACAAGTTTCCGCATGGTGCTATCTAGTTGTTTGAGTGCCCGTCCAGATGGAGGCTCTTTGGATTGTCGGAGCGACTTCAGGTGACTAATGTGTTGGTCAGCAGTTTGCAGTCTGACAAGGTCCTCATTGGTCAAGGATGGTAATGAGGAGACTACCAATGGCTCCGGACGAGGTGGGACCATTTTCAATTCCTCTAAGAACACATGCTGGTGTACCTTTAGAGCACATTCCCTCACTTCAGGAGTTATCCTAGTTGAAGTTTGTTCAAACAGTCTTTCAGTTTCAGCTGTCACTTGCTCCAACCGACCAACTTCCGGAGAATGCTCCACCTTCCGGCTGAGAGAGTCTGCATTCTTGTTTTGTTTACCTGAACGATGTTTGATGGTTAGGTTAAACTGAGCCAGCTCGCCAACCCACCGCATTTCAGTAGCTCCCAGTTTCGCACTCTTCTGAATGTACGTCAAAGGATCGTTATCTGTATAGACAACACAATCGGCACCGAGTAGTCCCGATACTTTTCTGCCACTGCCCACTTTAGGGCTAAGAGTTCTAATTTCATGCTAGAGTAATTGTTCATGTTGCGTTCATTCCTTCTGAGGGACCTACTTGCATAGCTCAACACAACCCGTCGTCCGGCTTGCTCCTGTGACAGGACCGCGCCTAATC
>JAVTVY010036585.1:0-160123 GCA_036873755.1 Hanleya hanleyi
AAAAAACAGGGCATAGCTTAATTCATCTTTGACCGTATTTCACTATCAGAAAATACGTAGTGCTATAAATCGACTACATGTATGGTCAGAATGGTTATACACTATCAGAGAAACTCTCATTCTCAAGATATTTTTGAGAACAGTAGCAAAAATTAACTGATTTTTAACATCTACAATTTATTCCGTGTTCGTAAACAGATGACCCGGTCGCTACACAAAGAACAAGAGCCCAAGGGGCTTCAATATACGCCCGTATATCTGGAATTACATTGGTTCAAATTTCAAGATTGTTTGATAGCCTTGATTCCAATTGATCTAGCAATCCAGAGAAAGGTCTACAATTTTTTGCTTATAAGAATGTAACATATATCACATCTTATATTGAATGATAAACTAAAATGAGCTCAACTCTTGGTAACGCAGCAAGGAAGCAATCAGAGATTGCTCAATTGTATGCCCCCCTTCCGCTTTAATCCGACACTGCTCCACCATTGTTCTGTTTTGTATTGGTCTGTGGAGGCCTAATTTGGCTAAATTATAAAAATTCTGTTTCAGTCACTTTTTTCGGCATGCCTCGCATAATATATGTACATATTCCGCCCGGGGCTTTCGTCAAATATGACCTGGTTATGAGACCTACATTCCTTGGGAGTATACTGTGGTGAAATTATGAAGCGATCGTGAACTTTGAATTTTGCATCCAAATTTCACTCTTTTAGGGGCAATTTCATACTTCAGGACCTATGTGATCTACTTTGGCATACATGTGCTTTGGACAAATAAATATATCCCATTCATTTAGGTTTGATGAACAAAGGGTAACTCTTGAAAATATAACCGAAAGCAGAGAAACTTCATGCTGCACAACTATGGGGTACTGACCACATATCATGCAAATTCCATAATTGTTCATACAATATTAACCGAGATCCAGCCCGGACAAGTCCCAATTCCCAAAGATTTCAAGAACAAAAGGGCCATAACTCTTGAAATATACGCGAAACGCGGAGAAACTTCACACTGCACAACTACAGGGCACTCTCCACATATCCTGCAAATTCCATACTTGTCCATACAATATTAACCGAGATCCAGCCTGGACAAGTCCCAACTCACAAAGACTTGATGAACAAAGGGCCATAACTCTTGAAAATATATGCGAAACGCGAAGAAACTTCACGCTGCACAACTACAGGGCACTGACCACATACATAGCAAATTTCATAATTATCCATACAATATTAACCAAGATCCAGCCCGGACAAGTCCCAATTCACAGAGATTTCAGGAACAAAGGGCCATAACTCTTGAAAATATAGGCGAAACGGGGAGAAACATTACGCTGAACAACTGTGGGGCACTGACCACATGTCATGCAAATTTCATACTTGTTCATACAATATTAACCAAGATCCATCCCGGACAAGTCCCATTCACAGAGATTTCAGAAAAAGGGCCATAACTCTTGAAAATGATACCGGAACTCGGAAAAAAAAATCGACGCTACACAACTATGAACCACTGGCCACATTCCATGCAAGTTTCAATCCTGTCCATCAATTATTAACCGAGATATCGCGCGGACAAGAAATTCGGACGGACAGACGGACGGACAGACGGACGGACAAAGCGATCGCTATATGCCCCCCCCTCTAGTTAGAGGGGGGGCATAACTAGTTGACCTTGAAGCAATAGCTTAGAGCTCACATATCCCACACTGAAATCGACAATAGTCAAACACAAGAAAATAGTAGTTTTCCTGCAAATGAATTCCTTTCAGATGAGAGAATTTTTCATGAAGGAAGAAGAAAGAGATGAAGTAAACCTTTGTCCTTGAGTTAATAAACAGGTGTGAAGTTCATAAAGGACTCCTCTCCCCGTTAAATTTGTAAATGTATGTTTTTTATTTCGCAACAGTTTAACTAAATGAAGCGTTTCAAACATGGGAGACAACTCCACAGGACAATATCATATAAATGCAGGGGAAAGACTTTTGAATATTCCAACAATATTCCAACACATTTAGTCAGCTAAGCTTGATTCATTTTTGCGACCTAGACCTTTGACCTCATATGTATGGCTCCACTTTGCCATGCGAGTATACTCAAAGTTTGGTACCAATCCATACCTTGAAACTAGAGCTATCGCATGGACAACAAATTTTAATGGATGAATGGACAGAACGCAACATCGCATTACACAACCTCGTCTTCGACAGGCATATGTCAATGTGACTTTTTAATGATTTCTGATTTTGGGGTCACAGTGACCTTGACCTTTGACCTTGACCTCAATTTTGATACACAACACATTGTCTTCCCTCAATCTAACAATGCACACAAAAAATCATGATTTTTAATGATTTCCTGATTTTGGGGTCACAGTGGCCTTGACCTTTGACCGTGACCTAAATTTTGGTACAGGACAAACCGTCTCCCCTCAATTTCTCAATGGACACAAAAATTCATGATTTTTAACAATTTCACGATTTTGGGGTCACAGTGACCTTGACCTTTGACCTTGACCTACATTTTGGTATGTGACTCATCGTGTCCCCCTAATGTATCTACTGACACAAAAAATGTTATTTTTAATAATTTCCCAATTTTGGGGTCGGTGACCTTTGACCTTGACCTAATTTTTGGTACGCATCACTTCATTTCCGCCTATTGAACCCACTCACAAAAATTAGAAATTTTTAACGATTTCCTGATTTTTTAATCACACTGACCTTTGACCTCTGACCTTGACCTACATTTAATATGCAACACATCGTTCCCCCCCTAGGGCATCCACTCACCAAAAATTAGAACTTTAGATAGAAAACTGTCAACGATCAATGATTTCCTGATTTTTGGCAACAGTGACCTTTGACCTCTGACCTCGACCTCAATTTTGGTACGCGACACATCGTCTCCACCTGGCGTATCCACTCACAAAAAATTGCAACTGTGGATAGAAAACGTTCAGAGATATAGACCGGACACGAACACTTCAGTGATTTCCTGTTTTTTAGGCCAGTGACCTTTGACCTGTGACCTCGACCTTCATTTTGGTACGCGACACATCGTCTCCCCGTAGGGTATCCACTCACCAAAAATTGGAGCTGTGGATAGGAAACTGTCCCAGATATAGACCGGACACGAGAACCGGACAGACGGACAGACGGACAGACGGACGGAAACCGCCATCCCATAATACGACCGCCTTTTGGGCGGGCGTATAAAAAGTGTTCTGTTTAGTAATTGCTGGCGAAATGTGAGAAATGGTTTTGATATACATAAAGATAGTGGCATTAGTGATTGTGTGATCTTTCAACTGACAATAGTGGTAGAAATTCACAGAATGTACATCATATGTTTGTAATTCAGCTGTAAAATTCTACAGTTTAATCTTGGTTTAGACCGATTTCAATTGCCTGAAACTTAAAACTACTATACAGAATTAAGATGTGACCAGGTCGGAGCCGATATATACACAACTTTCCACATGGGAGAGGAAATACCAACTCATTCCCACCAAACGGGTGGTAATAAATTGTCTAGAAACTGTGTCCAGTTGACTGGACTCAGCAATGTTGTTAAAATTAATGGCTTAGGATGGACATACTCTGTCTCTGCATGTTTGATGTTTATTTCAGCCTTAATTGGTTGAGAATGCAAGTGTCATTAAGTGAAACACTGCCCAACAGATATTTTAAGGTTAAAAAAAAAGTTGTAGATGAATAAACTAACATTGAATAAAGTAAATGCGATGGGTGTTCAGCATTATATAGATACAGCTAGGTTTAAATGAAATACAATATGCTTGGTGATTTAGAGATGTTTGACGTATAACATTTATATAAACCATATTATATGAATCTTTCGGTGATGGGAAAAATGAAAAGGCAGGATATGTGATTTTATTGGTGTCTAAATGACATTGATAGAGAGGATTAAATGAATCGTAAGGAAATAGGCAAGAAAGATAAATATACTGGGATATGCGATTAAAACAAATTTGGGAAAAATTGGTGAGTTTAACGCCGTCTATGTATACATGTAGTGCATTGACCTTATTGATTTTAATGATATACTGGTATACATGTATAAATACTGGTTGAAATTACTATGGCATTGGATGATATGATCTTGAGTGAATAGGAGGCATGAGACTAAATACTGGGATATTTGATCGGGGAAAATAAGGAGAAGTATATAGGATCTTGGGTGAATCGGGACAACTTGGGGGAATTCAGAAATATCTGATCGAGGAAATGTAAGGGCGTTTATATGGCATTGGGTTATATCATCATAGGTGAATAGGCACAACCATGACAACGGAGGAAAATACTGGGATATTTGAAAGGAAAATTAATGTGGAATACTGGGTGAAATTACTATGGCATTAGATTATATGATATTGAGGAAACAGCGCAACGAGGGGAAATATCGGGATGCTTCAGTGAGGACGATGAGGGGAAAATACTGGATGAAATTACTGGAGTACAGTATATATGATCTGCGGTGAATAGAGGAAAATATGAGAGGAAATACTGGGTGCATTTACTGGTGTCTATGATTTTGGGATAATAGGTACAACAAAGGCAGACTGGTATATTTGATCGAGAAAGGGGAATAGTTCATTAAGGAAAGTAACGGGAAATACTGGGTGAAATTACATTGCCTTATATGATCTAGGGTGAATAGGCACCTCGAAGGAAAATACCCGGGGATATTTGATCTAGAAAAATAAAAGGGAATATTTGGTGAAATCAACACTATGGCATTGGATTATATGATCTTGGTTGAATAGGCACGACAGGAAATAGGGTATATTTGATCGCGGAAAATAAGGGGAAATATTGGGATCACGAAGAATAGGGAGAAATACTGGGTGAAACTAATGATGACATGAATTATAGTATAGTGGGGGCAAAACTGAGACATTTGATTGAGGAAAATAAGGGGAAATACTCGATGAAATAACGGGTGCGGTCTGTAGGGCATTGGATCGTTGGATATTATAAGTGATTAGGCACAATGAGGGGAAATACTGGGATATTTCATTGAAGAAAAATAATGAGAACTACCGGTGTTATGAGCTTGGATGAATAGGCATGAGGGGGAATACTGGGATATTTGATGGAGGAAAATAAGGGGAATACTAGGCGAAATTATCAGGCATTGGATTATATGTTCTTGTGTGAGTAGTCAAAATGAGGGGAAATATTGGGATATTTCATTGTGGCAAACTAGGGGAAATACTGTGAGTGAGTGAGTTGGGGTTTGGCTTCGCGTTCGGCTTTGTTTCGGTCATGTAGCGACGACATAACTATGATGGATGAAAAACTGGTCTATATAGCATTGTCTTATATGATCTGGGTAAATAAGCACAAGGGAAAATACTGGGATATTTGGAAAATAAGAGAGGGAATACTGGGTGAAATTAGTATGGCATTGGATTATATGACCTTCAGTGAGCGGATATATATTGGGATATTTCATTGAGGAAAATGAAGGGAAATACTGGTTGAATAACTGGTGTATATATATATGAATATGTGTGAAAATACCGGAGTATAAGTTATAGACGATTAAGGGAAATAGAGGACAGAATGGGCGACTCTGCCAAAGTTAGATAATATGGATACAGAAATAGGAATATATCAAGGGGAACAGATATTTATTGTCAGTGGCTATGGTATGAGGGAGCATGTGTAGGGCGGTTTGGGGGAACGGGTTGCACGGCATACTCTGTATGATTAGGCACAGTGAAGGGGAAATAGTGGGATATTGTATTGAGGAAAATGAGAAATACTGGGTGATATTTACATGGCACTGGATTCATGATCTCGGGAAATAGGCAAAATGACGGGAAATATTGGGGTATTTTATTGGGGAAAATGAAGAGAAATGGGTGAAATAATTGGTGAATATATAGAGATGATTAAGAGAAATAGAGGTAAGACTGGGGACCTGATCAAGATTAGATGATATGGAAAAAGATGTAAAAAAGATATAATGGGGAATTACCGATGGCTATGCGTCATTGGTATGAGGGAGCATGTGTAGGGCGGTGTGGGGGAACGCGTTGTACGGCATACTCTGTATAAGGGGAAAATAGTGGGATATTGCATTGAGGAAAATGAGAAATACTGGGTGAAATTTCCATGGCACTGGATTTATGATTTCGGGAAATAGGGTGAAATATTAAATGTTGAGTGAATGGGGATGATGAGTGGCTATTGGGAGATTTAATTATGAGTGTCCATGGTGATAATTAATCAAAGTTGGCACTAAGAATCGATCCGAGAAGAGAGAATGAGGGGGCTTGACAGATGGAAATATTATGTGATACTTCTGTAGTTATGGGAATGTATATTGTTTAATAAGAATGTGGGGATTAAACAGTGTCTATGTGACACTGTTAAAAAGGATCATGTGTAGGGCGGGTTGGGGGAAACGGGTTGCACGGCGTGTTCGCACGACCTGTGCCCATCGCGGTGCGATGGAGTGCCCAAGTACATCCATCCATCCATCCATATGTTCGACAGTTAGCATCAAATCCAAACAGATGTAAAAAGAAAATAAAGAAAAAAACCCGCAAGAGAATCTGTCAACATTTATCAAGAATGAGAGCAAGACACCGTGATTTTCTATTCGTAAACTCCTCATTGACAACTATTTTTATGCTATAGTATAATGTATCTAACAGTAATCAGTTTTACACAACGGAGATGGCGTTCAAATGGACACTAGCCCAGGAATAAGCGTTAGCCGAGTTATGAATCCATTTCGTGAGGTGTGACTCTTCAAACAAACTTCCATATACATTGGAATTGGTACAAAATGTCAAACTGTAAAGAAAGTGTTTCCTCTGGGGCCGTAGTCAGTTAATAGGTTGTTTAGCATTGCTTTCTCCTGCTAAAACATACATGCTAGATGCTATAATTATTAATGCAAAATTTTCTACCGTTGACCGATTTCATAACAAATCAAAATAATCTTCCATTAGCCTGTTCCATAAATCAAATCAACAGGACAATGTGTAGAGATACATGTATTATCATATTTATTTTCACTTCGTTTATTATATTCAGGCATTTAGCCAATATTATTGTGATCGAATATGCAACCTGATAAAATTCCAATTTTACAGATTTATACACTCTGAAATCTCTCATCAATATCGCCAGAAAAAATATTTATGAATAATTATTCTCTAAAGGGCATTTTAAGTTTGCTTCACTTTAATTGAAACATTCAGTAAATAATTATGGTAGATAGTAACACTCAAATGCACACAACTTGTGTGGACAAAAATCAAGGGAAGCAACTCTTGTCACCACTATTAGAGATATCTTCAGAATTTATTACCCGAATTTTCAACGTCAGGTGTTCCTCTTATTGAACACTTACTTGATTTACACTGACTGAAAATAGGGATTTTCTGTCCAGGGCAACGAATTTTGTTTGTCCGTCGTCCTTGAGCTGTACGAGTATTTCTTAAAACTGACGGAGTTAAAACTTTACTGTTACGTGCTTGACAAGTGGGAATCCACGCTAGAGATGCATGCCGGAATAACGACTGCCTCATTTTGAAATTTGGTGGATTCTGAGTCGCCTCCGCGCTGTTACCGCACTGTCAGCTCATTCGTTTCGTGGATTTGCTTAATTTTTTTTTACGGTCAGTAATTATTGATAAGGAAAATACATGCCGCATTATTTATATCCAAAATATTGATGCAGGTGGGTCGTGCGAAACAACTTCCCACAAATACCGAGCCAGCAAAACATAATAGCTCGTAGAACAATATTCCGATCAATACGTTGTCCGGACATTTTGCACGCGAGATAAGGTAAGCCACATTTAGGCACAAAGTGGTGGGTATGACATTTCAGCACGCGACATTTCTGCAACTTTATTTCACAGGCAAATACAAATCAGATACAAATCTAGAGAGCTATGATGGAAATGCTCTGACAACTCGTATATTGGTAATTGGTGAGCTGTGTCTCTGTGACAACTCGTGCAGTGGGGATTGGTGAGCTGTATCATCGTCAGATGAAAATGACGGCATTTAACACAAAAGACTAGTCTGTAAGGCGCGATGTCGACCAAGCATCAAGTTACATGTGAATAGTGTGAATAACGCCACAGGACCTACGAAATCGGGTTTGATATGAGTTAAGTGATTTAATTCCGCTTAAGCCGGCGCTAGGGGCCGTGTGGATATTTCATAGTCTCCACATGAACATTGCAATGAAAAGCGAGGCTGGGATACCAAGTCTACGTCCGAGAATCCACCGTATTCTTGGGTCTGAATGTTAGGTGTCGAATAATTTTCTGTAGATTCATATGGTTGCTTTTTAGTCGTCAGACGTCAATTTTTCCCATCTTTTGCATATCACTTCAATTTAAGTGTGTACCTTGACCTAAGACTGACCATTTCCATGGTCGTAGGATGCATTGGGACATGTTTTTGCCAATTTCGAGGTGTCTAGGTCACCTAAGTAGGTCAAATTTTCATCAAAAGTAGGTCAGCTCCGAACTTGCTGGTAACAGTCCCCCAATGCACGTTTATGCCAAAAATCAAGGTTCTAATATCAACGGTTCTCCTTATTTTGCCGGAAAAAGGATTCGGATGGACTCACTCATTACCGGACAATTTGCAAATGAGAGCTTACATCATAGGAACAAATCATCGCATGGATCATTTCTGGACCATGTGGGGTTTTGTATACGCAAGCAGAATATTGTCCTGTGGGGTCATATGACTTCATGTCAGTACGTCGGCTCTTTTCCCTATCACATTCATGTATATATGTTGTGATCAATTGTTATCTGCATATAGTGAGATTCTACTGATGGACGTTTCGTCCCCGAGGCTTGCCGTCGGTACAAATCGTTGTGAACCTAGTTTGTGACTATGTTTAACGTGTTAGGCCTCACAGACTTATGACTATATGACTATGACTATATTCTACTAATAGTTGTCCAATTTGGGCCATTTCTTCTATATAACTGTTCATCTGTTCATCTCTTTCCATTAGCTGGCTTGAAAGGGCTAATACATCATTCTCTAGGCTATTTGTATCTGATACCAATCAAGCCGGTGCTAGGGGTCGTGTAGGTATGTCATTCAAATGTCAACATGAACAGCTACAACAAAAGCGTGGCTGAGATACAAATCATCACATGGATCATTTCTGGACCATGTGATATTTTTGGATACTCAAGCAGAATGTTGTCCTGTGGAGTCATATGACTTGATGTCACGCCATCTTTTTCTACCAACCACTTTGCGTTTACAGTTATGTTACCCTGCAAACACTGGATATTAAGCTTCTTGCCTTCCCTGGTATATTAGCTAAGGCACGCAGCATATATGAATACCGCCTATCCTCTAGAGAGTACGAACAGTAGGGTTGTTCGGATGTTGACACTATATCACTGAGACTATGGTTTTGTCAACTCAGGACCATCTTGAAATTCAGCTACAATTATATGACTAAATTTGATCAACAGATTGATATTGTGTTTTGTTGGTTGCCTAGTCAGGTTGGCACCAAAGGTAATACTGAGGCTGATGGTTACGTCATCCCTAGGTAATGAGGTTGATCCTGTTGGAATCCCATATAGCGATTTCAGACCTTCTATATTTACGCGATGCTGTGAATAATAACAAACTTCAGTGGTCCGAAAAACCCATATGATATACCCATCTGAACAGCCAGAAACGTTCGATCAAGCCATGATCAGGCGATGTAGAATCGGCCAAACACGATTAACTCACGAACATTCACTAAAAAAGATTATTTTCATCAAGCAGCTACATGTTTAGTTTTTTTTAGTCGGGCAAAAGAAGACTATATTTTACGTTATTTGAAAGAAATCGGTTTGTTGCATCAGTTTTAATGTATGAGCATGTCTTTTAGTGTTGATCATGATGATTACTTCTGGACTGCTGGGTTTGTTAGAATACTTAAAATTTTGTTTGATCGTCGCTATATGGCTGAAATATTACTGAACGCGATATTAAACCTCAATTCTCTCTATATATAACAAATTGTATTCAGTATTTCATTATATTTACAGCGAATGTATCCGTTAATGGTCTAGTTCATTCCCTGACTAAAGTTGTCAGGTTCGAAGTTATACGGACACACGAGCCGAAACAATCGCTTAATCTAAAACACAATATAGAGTTATTCGATGCAGCATCAATTGGCATTGTTGATTCAATCCCCTCTGAGTATTGGAATGTTCTCAGACGTTTTTCCATTTAATTTAATCGAAAAACATTGTCTGTAATTGCTTCAGGGATTCAACTCATCACTCCCGTTCTCTAATAACACTTCACTTGTAGGACGAGAGTAAGCATTCAGTCGGTCAGCCAATAGTTTCTTCCGGATCAATTAGTGTGATGTGAATTGGATCTGATTAGTGTGTCTCTTCTCCGTCCGGAATCAAACGGGTTTGGAATCTGTAAGCCAAGTCTTATATATAGTTCATGAATTCCTCAAACTCAATTCCGATTCGACTTCTTTGTATCTGTTTTCGGTACACATTTTGCTATGCAAATATATCAAAGGATGCGGACGGTGGTTGGGACTACAATTAGTTAAAGAATATATAGTTTATATCACGGCACGAAAATAGGTCTTTTGCCCCCTCACCAAATATCTACAAGTTCCTCAATGAAATCCCCCGAAATAGCACTTTCGTAGAATTTTTTTCCTAATCAGATTTCTGAAAGCTGGTTCAATCTTTATGGATTAAAAAACTATAGGTTATACTCATCTTAGCAATCAGAAGCGCTTCGATCAGGCGTTGCAGAATCGGTCATCCGCGCCTGGCGCACGAGCATTTATCAAAAACTGAAACAGCCCGATGTGTATTCCATGTCACGGGAAATTCACGGTTCAAGGTTGTAAAAGATTCCTTTTACTGTGCAACTAGTTAACAGGATCTTTTTAGTCGAATGAGAGAAGTCGTTATTTGAGAGAAGTCGGCTTGTTGAACCAATTTGTATGTACCAGTTATTTAATGTGTTGCATTTATCATTTTTAGACTGACGTTATATTGTTGACTAGCTTGTCGACGTAGATACAATTGTATTTGATCAACGCTATATCGCTGAACGTGATGTTAAATCTAATTTCTCATTCTCTCTCTCTCTTTCAAAAGTAAAAGTTGTGAAATACGCTGAACGTTGTTATGCTTACATTCAGTTAAACGTGCATATTCGAAGCCAGATGTCGCGCAGTTATCAATTCATCTCAGCGATGGGTATTGATAGTAATTCGGTTATCTTTATACTGTTTGAACAAAAGAGATTCCCGAAATCGAAAAATAGCAAAATAATTCTCTTTCCACTCTCTATATGGCAGTAAAAGTTCATCTTCGTCCTAAATTGTCCGGGTTGAATTCTTCAAAAGAGAGCCTTGTCCAACCTACAGAGGACGGTTAAAATTGTCATCCTTGCGATTAAGGTCTCATTTTACATCATGGTTTTGTGCTGGGGGTCGTGTGGTCATGTCATTCAATGTGTTCACATGAATAGCTACAATAAATACGTGACTGGAATAAAATTATCACATGGGTCACTTTTGGTTTTTGTGATGTTTTAGAAATATACCGTCTGTTTTTTTGTCTGTGACTTCCTGTCAGACTTTCAATGTTGCGTGTAATAGGTTCTTTCAAATCCAGCGAAGTTTCACCATTGACGATCATGAGATAGATATTACCCGAAGCAGATAAATCGTTCAGTAGGTGCATGGGAGTAAATGGAAGGAAATGTTTTGGACACAAATTAACACACAGCGCTCCCAAACGGCGGTGTTCATTGGAAGCGAGTACCGATCTTCTTTTGGAATGAAAGCAATTGATTATGCATTCAAGCAAATCTTTGATAAAACAATAATCAAACATAAGGGTATGAAGCATGGGAGAAACTTTCCTGCCAATTCTGTTGATTGATTCCACTGATAATTCTAAGAAAATTAAGAAAAACAAACGTACAGCAAGCTGGCTTCGGACGGCAAGAATTATATGTTTTGACTCGCTTCTGGTTACGGCCCAGTCAAGTCGCAGTGCAAGAAATGTATGGTGATCCGCGTGGGAATTCGTGGCTAGCGCTTTTGCCCTCACGGGGAATGACGATCATTTACCCGAGTTAGAATCAATATATTTAAGTTATTCCAGGAGAGTTGACCATATAGATTAATGGACCTTCTTCAAACAGGAGAAAAGACACAAATGATAATTGGTACATTTATCTCATATCTTTTTCGATTAAACTAGGGATGTAGATTTATTTGTTGTCCTATTGACCTCGATATCGATGAGGCACTTTCTGGAAAAATCGAGTCGGTTTCCTCCGCCTGAACCTCATATAAAAAGCATCGTTATCATGGTTATAGGGTTTTTGTACGACTCGCATCTTTTATCGAATTTAAAATCACTATTGATGGTTATTTCAGGGGACAAAATACATTCGTGATCTATAGATTCTTCTCGGAACATTTCATTTACTTTGTTTCCTAACTCGCTCTGACAGGCATTGGTTCATTAAGCACACTCATGATCAGGCGTTACACAGGGTGGTGGAGGCTTTAGTTGGCAAACGAAAAGGCTTGCAAGAGCAAAGGGATATATATATATATGCAGTATTCTCCACCCTCCATTTCCAACCACCTCTCATCACTCCTTTCCGTTACCTGTACATTCGATTGCAATAAGCCGCCACCTAATTTCAGAAGTACCGCATATTCACGCCAGGCTTGAGTCGGAGGGGCAGATTTTTTTACGAGAGCCAACAACGCTTGGGACGCTTTATTGTATACAGTTCTTACAGTATACTTGCGCTAAAATTGTCATTTACACCACCAAGCGAAGTTACTGACTCGTTGCTGAAAAAACGCCTGAGCGTGAACTTGACCTTCAGTCTCGTGCCTGCCATCAATATGCGAAAAGATGCAGTACTTCTGGGATTACGATGTGGCATCATATGAGATCAAGAAATACGAACAAATCTTGGAAGATCACATCAAATATATACACCGTCAAAACTTGTAAGAGCTTATAGTTCTTCCTTCAAGGCAGTATTGTCGCTTTAATCGTGGGGGAGTCAACTGAAATCCTAATATTGTTGGTTGAATGCCCTCGAGTTATTCAATCGACGGACATGTCATACTTCAGGGATTCGGGCTTACATCGATTCTCTAAATAACATCTGTCTTGCCGGGCGAGAGTGAGTACTCAGCCGGTCAACCTATATAATGTCTCCCAGGTCAATTAGTTTGAATTGATTTGTATCTGACTGTCGAAAAAATCTGGGCCAGTTTGATTGGGCACCTCCGAAATTTGCCGTATTTGTGTCGGCGGGATAACTTTATCTCCAGCGGTCTCGTCTCGAAAAAAAATATATATATGGTGGGGAATGTACACTCAATATTATATATGTTTGAGCGGAAAGGTCCGGCTATCTGGTGTGGTGTGTCATTTATGGCGGCGAATGTTAGGAAGCATAGTTTTCTCAAGATGTGCTCAACCAATTTACCACAAATTAATTAAGGCGATTTTTTAGTGGTTTCTGAACATAACTGAGCACGAAATAGATATGATCAATGTTGGGGATGGTGTAAAATCTCAAGTTCAGTTCGAGTGAACGCCTGTGTGTCTGTTTCGAGGTGTTTCTTAGTGCATGACGTGGTCCTCGGTGAGGCGTGTAAGAAGGATGTAATATCGTCGGTGTTAGTACCTTCCAAAGAACCGTTGAGGCGATGGAGACGATGGCGATGAGGATCAATTTGCCGCACACGTCCGACTCCTCTTCAACCTCTTTTTCGAAGACGAAGATTATAGTAGGCCCTTAGTGCGAAAATCCGCGGTGTAAATCGATTTACACCGCGTTTAATATCACCTAAGTTTTCAGGGAAGCAGCAACGGATATAATTATAGACTCAACACGCTCCGAGAAAGAAAGAGAAATAAGGTTTAATGTCGCGTTCAGCAATATTACAGATATATAGCGACGATCAAACAAAATTATAAGTACTCAAGCCAATAACTTAGTAATCCAACACATTAAAACATACACACGTTAAAACTTATGCAACAAACCGATTTCTCTCAAATAACCCAAGATGCAGTCCTCCCTCTCCCGCCTAAAAAGATCTTCCAAATTAGTCGCTCGATAAACGCATCTCTTATATACAATCTTAAAATTCACGCAGTCGATAAGAATATGTTTCACCATGAGATCTTCGTGGCATGGAACACACCTTGGGACTGACTCTTTTTTATTAAATATACGCTCTGACCAGAAAAGGGAACCAGTCCAAGGTGTACTCAATGTCACGAAGAACTCACAGTGAAACATTCTGATCGACTGTATAGATTTTTAGATTCTTTTTATCTCCTTGTTATTGCCTTGTTTTGTTGAAATACTTAGAATTAACCCAGCATGATCATATATATGTACAGTCACACTCAATATGATCATTTATATATACATCATGCAGATTTAGTGTTACAAATCACTTCATAATTTCTTTTTGATATGGAATTTGCAAACATAAAACTGACTTGATACCAACAAAATGTATCTGACAAATCATGTACATAAAAACAATTTAGTTTTGTCGCTTAAGGAAAGTTCGCATGTAGCTGTATAGATTTTAAGATTGCAATAGAGTCTTTTTATCAAGCACCTAATTTAGATCTGTTTAATCTATTAATGAAGACTGTACTTTAGGTCATTTGGGAGAAATCGGTTTGGTATTAAGCTTAGTCAAATTTTACCTAACAAGCTCTAACCAATTCCACCATGGCAGTTTGCTCAACCAGAAGTAGATATTTCTCTAACGAAATATAAAAATGCAGACACGAGTCAGCTGTTGTATACACAAGAATTTGGTCTACTGAGAGAGAAATACAGATCGCATCAGGCTATTTATACAGATGGTTCTAAAGATGGTGAGAGAGTAGCATGTGCTACTATCTTTAGTTCCAAAACTAAAACTGACTACCAGGTAAAAGTTCGATGTTCCCTTCAGAAGCAAAAGCTATATTGTTGGATTTAGAAGGTATTGGGTCCACTAAAAGGAAAAAAATACGTCATATTCTCAGATTCACTGTCATGCCTCCAAGCGATCAAAAGTGGAACTTCGACTCATCCCACTATATTGAGTATTCTTTAAATAACGCGCAGCGCGAGTTGTGCATCACATGTGATGAGCTGACAAATCGCGATATCCCACACTATAACATGCAATACTTGTTTTATTATACCGAATGTCCTATTTGAATAAAGTGAGGACATTATAATCATGTGAATGAGATGGTACGGTGAAATAAGCATATCGTGTTCAGCACTGCGCGCGACCGTTGTTGATTTCAAAACGCCGTGTCAAGATCGACTGTTCGATCTCGGCTTGTTTGTAACGTTCTCGGTGATCTTACGTACCTTTTCAAAAGATGCCAAATTTATTTCAGTTAATTACCAAATCACATTCACTAATTTGTATCACCAACGGCCGACGTATACACATGAGGTCGACGAAGATACACATCAATTTCGGGAAGTATGTTGGCGCGCGCACTATGGGAGGCAACTCGTGGTAAGGCACATGTCGCCGTAGAACAATTGGACTCGGACCACTAAAAAAATTACATTGTCGGCCATGTTAATGAAACTGCACCTCGCTGATTTAATAATTATTTTTGGACTTTCTTCTCCTGGCAGTTTGTAGTTGCATTCAAGTCCTGCATCGCCATCAACTTCTTGGCAGGGGTCGCCCATCAAAATTTCGAGTCAAAAAATTTGTCCTCTACGGCTCGGGGCTTTTTCAGTGGTCTCAGCCCTACTAGACACATTAAATTCAACCAGTCCAAATGAAATTTGGAAGGCATGCGACCTGTCCACTTACCATTCATGTTAGCCTATCTGAGCTACCTCCATCAAATATGTCTCGGAATATGAACCATTAACTACATGTACCCCCATCTTTATTCACAATACACATGTATTCACTATAGTGTGGGGTGCCTTATGGCAACAGCCTAACCCAAGAAAACTCCTGTCACTGAGGGGCTGATCACTCTTAAAATGGCTTCTGCATACATCTGTGAATACTATACTGAAATAAATATATCCCTAAAATGTTTCTGAATTTTTCAATAAATTTTCAAAAAATATGCAAAAAAGTCAGATGTTTTTTTTGGTAAATAGACATTTCGGTTGAAACACTAAAAAATCTGTACCTGTCAAATTGTGGTCTGTGTGAAAGGGGGGCATCTATTACACAAACAATTTTTATAGATGATGTGCTTGTAGGGTTATCTGTAGTTTCCTTCAAATCCCGTGAAGGTGGATATATATCCTTCACTGCGTCATTTATATAGCGATTATCCACAGCGAGAAGATCGTCTATATAGCGTTTGGTGAATGAGAAGGAACGGGATTTGAATGGATCCGTTTTTGAAAGCGCTTGCATGTATTTATAAGAGAATAGATATAGGTCAGCCAACAGGGGCGCACAATTAGTACCCACGGGAATACCTATATGCCGCTGATATATTGTGTTGCCAAATTTCACATAGATATTATTAATGAGAAATTCAAGAAACTCCATAAACAAAGAAACATCCCATGAATGATATCTCTTGTATGTAGTAGAGCTAAAAAATGCTTTATTTCATCCGACATTAATATATCTACGATCAGTTTTCTTGAACACAGATACTATTAATGAACTTAGACGGTCAATAAGGTCCTGATGAGGGATTGTAGTATAGAGTCGAGAAATCCCATGTGGATACATGTCTATACGGTATGTGACCTTTAGCATCAAGTTCTTCCGTAAGACATTTTGAGTTTTTTAATATCCACATACATTCAACGCCAGTTTTTAGAAATAGTGGCGCAATACCTTTCCCAAAATGTTTTTACCTCCTGAAGGGCCCTCGTCAACAGGGTTGAAAGAAGCTTGGTGGTGCAGCTTCTAGAACCAGCTATGAATCTAGCTTTGTATGGTGAAGTATGCATTTTGGGGGTCCAGTATACTTTTGGTATATCATTATGTTTGGTTGGAATACAAATACCTCTTTCCTTGAGAAACGTTTTGTGATTGTTAAATAAATCTTCCAGAGTAAATGCAGTTTGAGAGTAAGTAGACGTATTTGATGACGATATGTTTACGCTCAATTCTTCAACCAGCACCTGGTAATAGTAATATTTACATATGAATATTATATTATTTGGAACTTACTCTGGAGATTTGCTAGAACTTCTTGCGAATCGGGGCTTCTCAGTACTTGTTTTGCTTGGGGAAGGGTACTTCTGTCAATATGGCGGATTGTTTCAACGACCTTGCTCTTGGTGAGGTCCAGCCAATCAGCGAGTACTGTAGGTTCAACTTTTTCTCGCTTAGACCAATAAATAACTTACTGTTCCAAAGCAGACAGGACTATCTTCTGGTCGGCCTTCAGATTTATATTTCACGGCTCTCTATATTTAGGTCCCTTCATCAGGAGTAATCTTAGGTCCTTATCACTCACCACATCAAGATCACTTGTCATAACATGTTTGCATGGTGTATAGATAAAGTTCGACGATTCACAATCACAACTATAAGCCCCCGACGTGTATAAGTTCCAGTCAAACTCCTTGACAGCATTAGAGTAATTGAATATTTTGGTGGCTATAGATTTAGTATACTTATATGAAATGCACGGGGGTTCTGTGAACTTAAAATAGTTTGGTACAGTGTTGCGTAAATTAATAATGTCCCGTCCTTTATCTAAGTAGTTCAGTTTCAAGAAAAGCCGATCTTGGGATGTTTCGACTATGTTCACTGGACGATACAACCGAAAATACGCTATATCTTGAAATACTTTAGTGATTTTGGGTAGTATTATATTTCCTGAAGACGCAGATTGCTGTATATCCCTGGCTATATCTCAGCGGTAACGCATACATAACTGTTCGCTATGTGTACTATTGGGTGTGTTAGTTAAACCCACTAAGTAATTTAAAGTGATATGATCGTGAATCTTCGGCCTATTAAACTTTCTCCAAACATGGCTGCGATGCCTCCGTTTATGGGGTTTAAATAGCTGAGTAATATTGGATATATTTGAACGGCGGTTTGTAACATTGCCGAACCCACTGACATTATCATTCAAACTATACGGAAACACTGCCACAAGCTCTAGCATCCAGAATAGTTACCGCTCTCGGATTTTTCTCTCAAATCCAAAGGGTAGACGACGTCTATGATTTGGATACTAAAGTTGTCCCAGCCATGGTCGGGTTTAGAAAAATGCTTACCTATAAGCAATTGCATGTTCCTAACGGATTTCCTGTGACCATTCACCCTAAGATGGAGTCTTTGGGTGGTCTTGTCCACATACTGTTGACCACACTTCTTACTGGAAACTAAATAAATACAGTTTGTAGTAGAACAACTAAGATCAACATACGAGTTTACAGAATATTAGTTACCAATTAACGCGGAACTAAATGACGCTGAAGTATTAAAGAGTGGACACGGGAGACATCCACGGTGTCCACATATAGAAATCTTGAAATTATTACATGTAGAATTGGGGGATAAGCAATCATCAAGCGCAATGTTACAAGGTTTGATGTCGTGACCTTGCTTTGCGGTCAGAAATATATCTCATTTGGATTGAAAAAGGTCTTAGTGCATTTCGAACTATTAAAGACTCTGCCGAGAAACCTGCTTTAAGGTTCCTCGCGTCTGTCTTACTATATTTTCTTTCTGTTGTATCCATTATGTTGGGTGTGCAGGGGCCCGGCCTCGGGGACAAGTTGTCCACCAGCAGAAATCAGGTATACACAGGTTAAAATTACAAGCGTCTGGTCCGTCATTCATAATTCAGCCGTCGTCCATTAGAGAATATCCGCGTCCATAATCCAAAGACCTTTTCCATATTCCATATAACAGTATTAGCACCAGATTCAAAAAGACAATCATAGTATACATAAACATAGGCTTGTTTCCTGCAAGAGAGAAGCGGTCAACAGTTTTCAATGATGCCTGCAAGTCATCATGATGTTCCAAAAATATCCGATGCGAATAAAGCAAAAGAAAGAAGAGAAGGCTATGTAGGTTGGCAAAGGCGAAGAAGATTTATCTCCCCTGATGTGTCAGACTCACCTAATTCCTCAGATTCAGATACAAATGCGTGAATTCAGACGTGACCAATGAACAAACAATTTGGACACTGTGTGCCCAAAAATACATGGCCTGAACATTTCCCCATGGCCCTGCACCTCTGATTATTAACAACACTGACTTTTGCACATAGGTGTGCAATATTGTGGCACCCTGGCTGATGACATAAGTGACTTATGTCACTGGTGAGTTCTTCTCAATTTAAATTATGATGCAAAATAAATTTCAAACGATGTACGTGAATTACTCTCCATATTTTCTTTCCAAAAGGCTGGATATTAATCACTCCATAATGGGGTGGCTGGTTCTTCTTCGCTCCAGTCCACAGTAAACATGCTCCATTCGAGCCTAATTGGCTATTATAATTATTTTTTCAGAATATATTGCTCTCCACGTGGTATACAACTCCGCCATCTCTATAACTAAACTATGAAATTAACATCAGGGAGAGATTGACATCCAGCCTCCTCGTATGACTCGTTTGAAGGAAACTACAGATAATCCAACAGGCACATCGTATTTAGACTTATATCTCTATAAAAATGAAGCGGAGCTTCTCTCTCGTCGACTGTATGACAAAAGAGATGATTACAATTTCGACATCGTAAACTATCCCTTTCTGGACAGTAATATTCCAGTGGCACCTGCATATGGCGTATACATATCACGCCTAGTAGCATTTGCTAGATCCTGTGTTAAATGTGACGATTTTAATCAATGTCACAAAACATTGTCGCAGAAACTTATAAAACAGGGCTACACCACCAAGCGCCTCCACTCAAAGTTTCTCAAATTTGGCGATACATATCGCATGCTGATAGCAAAATAGGAGCGTAGCGTCCAAGATCTATGGCGTTACGTTTCGTAACTTGTGTCTAATTCCGCTTAACCCGGGGCTAGTTGCCGTATGAACCCATGTACTTCAAGATCATCATGGTTCTCATATGAACAGGCACAATCAAAGCGTGACTGAGATACATCATTCTGCAGATGACGACTTTACAACGAATATTATGGATTAAGAATACTGATCAGCGATACAGATTTGATATTTTTGGAACATCATGATGTCTTGCCGGCATCATTGAAAACTGTTGACCGCTTCTCTCTTGCAGGAAGCAAGCCTATGTTTATGTATACTATGATTGTCTTTTTGAATTTGATGCTAATACTGTTATATGGAATAGGTCTTCATATGTATTCTGTGTTTACGCTTTTAGCGCTCGGACCAGTGAAATATTACATTGACGGCCATGTTAATGAAACTGCACCTGGCTGATTTAATAATTATTTTTGGACTTTCATCTCCTGGCAGTTTGTAGTTGCATTCAAGTCCTGCATCGCAATCAACTTCTTGGCGGGGGTCGCACATCAAAATTTCAGAGCGTCATGTTGGCAAGTACCCTGCTTCCGGCGAATTACAAGCGTCTAGTCCGCCATTCATAATTCAGCCGTCGTCCATTAAAGAATATCCATGTCCATAATCCAAAGACCTATTCCATTTCCAGATAACAGTATTAGCACCAAATTCAATCATACTATACATAAACATAGGCTAGTTTCCTGCAAGAGAAAAGCGGTCAAAAGTTTTCAATGATGCCGACAAGACATATCCGTATCGCTGATCAGTTTTCTTAATCCATGATAATCGTTGTAAAGTCGTCATCAAAAGAATGATGTATCTCAGTAACGCTTTGGTTGTGACTGTTCATATGAACATCATGAGGATCTTGAAGTGCATGGGTGTGTACGGTCCCTAGCCCCGGGTTAAGTGGAAGTAGACACAAGTTACGAAACGTAACTCCATAGATCTTGCACTCTACGCTCGTATTTTGCTATCAGCATGCGATATGCATCGCCAAATTTGAGAAACTTGAGTGGAGGCGCTCTGTTTTATAAGTTTCTGCAACAACTGCAATAACTTACCTGGAAAAAGCAGGGTCTACGCACCTGCATATAGTGCCTCAGACTGGCATGAATTATGCAGTAAATTCAAAATAAGTCACAACTCAAAAGGGCACGTGTGATGCCTAATGTTGGACATGCAAGCCCTTGTTTCATTATCAAAAAGAAGCTGGGTAAAAAAACAGCACAAAAAGGTTATTTAGAGGGGTTAACGGCTAGGGAATTTTTTTTAGTTGTCTCAACGCTCTGCGGTGGTACATGACATTTATTCAACGGAAAGGCAAGATATGACTGCATCAACACGAACATCACGATTTGTAGAATGACATGTGACCGGCTGTACATGTTTTTGGTGTGTTTTGTTGATTACTTCTGGATTACTGGGTCATTGCCTTGATTTTGTTGAAAAACTCATCGCCGCTAAAAACCAATATTGCTGAACGCGATGTTAAACCTTAATTCACTTTCTCGCATGCAGAAATGTCTCGCAAGTTTTAATGTATGTGCATATATTTTGATGGGTTGTGTTCATTACTTCGGGAGTGCTGGGTTGTTGGCTGGTTTTGTCGTTTACGGAAGGTCGTATGCAGCTGTATAAATTTTAAGATTGCGAGAGAGTCTTTATCAAGCAGCTAATTTAGATCTGTTTAATCTAGTAAATCAAGACTGTATTTTAGGTTATTTGAGAGAAATCTTTTTGGTGTGTTGTGTTGATTACTACTGGATTGCTGGGTTATTACCTTGTCGCTATATAGCAATATTGCTGAACGCGATTTTAAGTATTAATTAGCTCTCTTTTTCTCGCATACAGAAATGTCGCGTGTTGAAATGTTGTGAACTTAGTCCACTGCATAGATTTTCAGATTGCAAGATATTCTTTGTATCGAGGGACTTTGGAAGACAAGATTTTCAGATTGCAAGGGATTCTTTGTATCGAGAGACTTTGGAAGAGATTTTTAGTCGGGTGAGGGAGGTCTGCATCTTGGGTTAATTGAGAGAAATCGGTTTGTTGCATAAAGTTTAATGTGTGTATGTTTTAATGTGTTGGGTTAGTAAGTTATTGGCTTGAGTACTTAGAATTTTTTTTACATAGCTGAAATGTTCCTGAACGCGACAGTAAACCTCAATTCTCTCTCTCTGAACTCCGTGAGGAAAGGGCAGTAGGCATACATCGTAGTGCAGGGCACATAAGTCCTCCAAAATGTCTGATCTCTGCACATTTGAAATGACACCATCTCCCAGACATGTTACGCTGCACCCACGGTTGATTATTGCTGGGCATTGTGGGAAGTCGCTCACTGTGACGGCGGTTTCTTCGTACAACGCAATAATGCGCAATCAACATATTTTTTCGTTAGGTTTGCATGTTCTCGGTTCAACATGTTTGGATCCACGCCGTTGATGATGGACAGGCATTCTGCAAGAAAGGGATTCAGCGATCGATCAAAACGCTCTGATCAGAAAAGGGAACCAGCCAAGGTGTATTCAATGCCGCTATAATCTCACAGTGAAATATATTTTGATCGAATGTAGAGAAATATCTTGAAAGGTTTGCTGTGAATAGGCCTACATTTGGGGTTTCGTTCAGATGAGGCCCTTAACACAGAGTCTATTCATAATTCATAGATCAAAATAATTCTAAGCATCTCAGGAATATTTTCAGGCCAATTCATTTGTGTTGAAAATTTTTTTGACTGACCTGTATTCAGCAATAACAACAACGCTGACATGTGGGCTGGATTTCGACAAAATACTTCAACTTCTGCTGACATCCACTCAGATATCCACTACGCAAATGAGATGCTTATATTCTGTCAAGTTACTCCAGTAGCTTTCAAAAAAGGGGAAATTATATGTCAGAAAACCTGTCAGTGCACAGCACATAAGGTCTCCAAAATTTATGATATCTACACATTTGAAATTACACCATCTTCCACAGATGTCACACTGCCCCCATGGTTGATTGATGCTGGGCCTGTTGCAGCCTGGAAAGTTGTGCGCTGTCACGGCGGTTTCTTCGTACAACGCAATGTTGTGCGTTTCACATATATTTTTTTTCATCAGGTTTGCATGTTGTTGGTACAACATGCTTGGATCCACGCCGTTGATGATCGCAAAGGCATTCTGCAAGAAAGGGAAGCAGCGATTGACTCAACTCTCTGATCAGAAAAGGGAATCGCCCCAAGGTGTATTCGATGCCGCGAACAACTCAGAGTGAAACATCTTCTGATCGACTGTATAGATTTAAAGATTGTAAGGGATCCTTTTTATCGAGCAGCTACTTTAGAAGATCTTAATCGGATAAAATAAGGCTGTATTTTAGTTTATTTGAGAGAAATAGGTGTGTTGTGTTGATTACTTCTGGATTGCTGGATTGCTGGTCTGTTTTTGTTGAAATACGTAGAATTTTTTTTTTGATTGTCGCTGTATAGCTGAAATATTGCTGAACGCGATTCTTAATTCTCTCTGTTGGTGGTTTTAGGGATCCGGTTGGCGCTGTACTGAGCAAATCATATAGGACGACGATGTCACTAACTCCGCCTCCTGTATGGTTAGGAACAACTGTCGAATATAGACTGTTCAAGGAAATAGAAACTAAATCAATATGACGAAGTAAAATGACCAAATTAGACAAGTTGAGATAGAATTCAGTAAGACAAATACATATATGCATTTTACGTCGTGCGTATGTTTTAATGTGTTGAATAACTAAGTTATTAACTTGAATACTTAGAATTTTGTTTGATCGTCTCTATAGAACTGAAATGTTGCTGAACGCGACGTCAAACCTTAATTCCCTCTCTCTCTTTCCTACATTTCAACTGATATGGAATTTGCTAACAGATCTTCAAACCTGAGTTGATACCAACAAAATTTATCTGAAAAATTATGTACATAAAACAATTTAGTTTTGTCGCTCACGGAAAGTTCACATGCAGCTGTATAGATTGAACGGTTAAAAGCGAGTCTTTTTATCAAGCAGCTACTTTAGATCTGTTCAGTCGGGTAAATGAAGATGATTTTAGGTTATTTGAGAGAAATCGGTTTGTTGTAAAAGTTTTAATGTATGTACATGTTGTTGGTGTGTTGCGTTGATTACTTCTGGATTGCTGCGTTATTGCCCGTTTTTCTTGAAATACTTATCGTCGCTATATAGCAATATTTCTTAACGCGACGTTAAACCTTAATTCACTCTCTCGCATGCAGAAACGTCGCATAAGTTTTAAGGTATGTGTTTTGGTGCGTCGTGTTCATTACTTCGGGATTGCTGGGATATTGACTCGTTTTTGTTGGAATACATAGAATTTTGTTTGATCGTCGCTACATAGCAATTTTGCTGAATCCGACGTTAAACCATATTTCACTCTCTTTGTCGCATGCAGAAATGTTACGTGTTGAAATGTTGTGGACTCCGTGGGAAAGGGGGCGGGGGATAGGTATACATGTTAGTGCACAGCACATGTCTCCAAAATATCTGATCTCTGCACATTTGAAATGACACCTTCCACAGAAGTCCCACTACACCCACGGTTGATTGATGGCGGGCCTGGTGCGGCCTGGGAAGTACCGCGCTGTGATGGCGATTTCTTCCTCCAACGCAATAATGCGCTCTCAACATATTTTTTCATCAGGTTTACATGTTCTTGGTTCAGCATGCTTGGATTCACCCCGTTGATCGCAAAGGCATTCTGCAAGAAAGGGAAGCAACGATGGATCTAATTATAGACTCGAGGTGATCAAAAAAGGGAACCAGCCCACGGTGTATTCAATGCCACGAAAAAGTCGCAGTGAAACATTCTGATCGACTGTATAGATTTTTAGATTGTGGGAGATTGTTTTTATCTCCTCGTTATTGCCTTGTTTTTGTTGAAAGACTTAGAACTTTGTTTGATTGACGCTATATATAGTCGAAATATTGTTCTTGGTTCAACATGCTTGGATCCACCGCTTTGATGATCGCAAAGGCATTCTGCAAGAAAGGGAAGCAGCGAAGGATCTAATTATACAATCATAATGCTCTGATCAGAAAAGGGAACCAGTCCCAACGTGTATTCGATGCCGCAAAGGACTCACAGTGAAACCTCTTCTGATCGACTGTACATATTTAAAGATTCTAAGGGATTATTTTGATCGAGCAGCTACTTTAGAAGATCTTTTTAGTCGGATAAAAGAAGACTATTTTAGTTCATTCGGGAGAAAAAGGTGTTCTGTTGATTATTATGGATTGCTGGATTGTTGTCTTGCTTTTATTGAAATACTTAGAATTGTGTTTGATTGCCGCTGTATAGCTGAAACGCGACGTTAATACTTAATGCTCTCTCTCTCGGTGATTTTAGGATTCCGGTTGGCGCTGGACTGAGCCGGTCATAGGACAGTGATGTCACTAACTCCGCCTTCTGCATGGTTAAAAACAACTGTCAAATATGGAATAGTAAAGGAAATACACACTAAATCAATATGACAACGAAGTAAAATGGCTAAATCAGACAAGCTGAGCTAGAATTCGATAAGACATACACATATGCAGTTGACGTTGTGTATGTTTTAATGTGTTGGATTACTAAGTTGTTAACTTGACCCTTACCAAAAAATCCTATAGGATTCCTATAAGAAAATGTCCTATACGATCCTATAGGATTTGGCTATAGGACAGTCCTATAGGATTGTCCTATAGGACAGTCCTATAGGATTGTCCTATAGGACAGTCCTATAGGATCTTACGGGACAGTCCTATAGGATCTAATAGGACAGTCCTATAGGCAAAATATTATGGGATCCTATAGGACATTTTCCCACAGCAATCCCATAGGACTGTCCTATTGGACCCTATAGGACTGTCCTATTGAATCCTATAGGACTGTCCTGTAGCATCATTTATGAAGTTCAGCAATATTCCATAGCTATTTTCAAGGTACTCTTCTGAAAACGAGGTGAACCTTTAAATGTGGAGTTCAGTAAACAAAATGGATCAGGTCAACTCGCTTCTGGTCCCTGGTATCGCTGAAGTCATGGCACATACACAGCGTCCTGAAGTTTTTAAAGGAATAACCTCTTACAGCAACTACATGGAACAGCAGTGATTGCTCTCTAACAATACTGATCAAATAATTAATGTGTACTGGGTGAGTGAGTAGGATTTAACGTCGTTTTCAACATTGTTTCAGTCATATCACGACGGTGCCTACATGTGCCAGAACACGAGAGTGTCCACAGTTCCTATTATTCTGGACACTGATCAGCCCAGTCAGTACAGCACCCGGTCACCCATCCAAGTATTGACCGAGCTCAATGCTGCTTAACTTCGGTGATCTGACGAGAACCGGTGTGCCCAACGTGATGCGCCGTAATGTGTACTGGACAGAAACTGATCAGTAATGTTCAGATAACACACAGGTACTATTACGTAACATGTAAGACATGTTACCCATGAAGACATATTTAACAGAATCCGATCCATGCATACGGACATTTTATTGTATACAAAATAACGCAGGATACACATAAATATAGAGGGTATATACTAGAATGACATAATATCAGTGTGCCATGTTTTCACTGGGGAATGATGTGGGGAGCCTCTCTGTGCTTCTCCTTCCGTCTGTAGCACTTCTGTTCGCCATTCAGTTTGGCCTTCATAGAATCCTGTATATCTTATCCTTGCCAGGAAACTTCTTTTGGTTGTACTTTAGCGAAAGGGGTAAAAGAAAATATTTAATTAGCACATCATTAAAAGACATTTAGAAGTATAGGGCTGCAATGCAGAAAAGAAATGCATTAAACTTGCCAAAGGCTTGGAACCCCAATTTATATACTCAGTCAAATAGGCAGCTGCAAGTTTGTCGGTAACCAAGTTTAATACCTGGGCAATTTTACTTTGATTGGCTCCTTATTTAAGTATTACAGCATTTTATTATAGCGGGGTTATTTAATTTGATGCTAAGCGCTCAAAATGTTTTTGTCACAGTACATACAACTGATAAAAGATCCGAGATATTTTCAAAGACAAGAACAAATATAGCAACGAGTTGCAATCCTCGGGTTGCAAGCACCCATGGCAATCAATGAACCAACAGTATTAGTTTTAGACCAGGAAGTCACTCTATTTGGCGAAACGTCATTTGTTTCGTTTTAGATCGAACATACACAATCCGTCAATTCACAAATTTGGGTGCTTTTCATCTGAGAATTGCGAGAAAACTATTGAAGCTACATTGAAATTGTTGACATATTTTCGAAAGACCTGCTCTCGGACAATATAATGCAACAAACTGCATGGCTGTACCTCCCATAGTACTTGAGCTGTAGCCTGTACAACATATGTGCCGTTTTTGACAAAATTCAAGATGGCGACCAAACCACGTGACCTAGGAGCAAAATTTTTGCATATTCGTGATCGCCATATCGCAATGCATATATGTAAATACTTTTCCCGTCCAAATCCGTCATTTGAAAATCCGACAATTTTGATTGGTCAATGGCGGCCATTTTGGTTTACGGAGGAAATTTTCAAATTGTAATCTGAGAGCCCCAGATCCATCGATCATGTGTACCAAGTTTCGAGTCAATCGACCCAGCGGTTCCAGAGGGGAAGATCTTTGAAATAATACTTTTTTTGAGGGTAAATCCAAGATGGCCGCCGGGGCTTTTGACCAATCGCCTTCTTCTTTTGATATGCATTAGATCTCTGATACCCCAATATCTGTGTGAAGTTTCAACTTCATCGGTCAAATGGTGGCCAAGAAAATTCCCGGACAAAATATGGCGGAATAATAATAATAATAATACCGATTATAAGAGGTTTGCACGCCTCTGGCTTGCAACCCTAATTACCTTGTATAGCAGTTATCTTGTCTTGATTCAATGAGTGGTTTTACGTCTGCATCAGGTCCAGTATTTGACTCCACACCAGTCAGCGTGTGTGTAGCCATCTCAGCTCTTGTGAATAAAGCTGACATTAGATCCATGACCATCTTTCGGGGATCACTCCGGATAATGTTCTGTACAACTCGTCTTGGCAGATATACATTACCAGACACCACCGCCTGAAAGATGATAAAATAAATGTTGTAATATTCTGCGTGAATATAAATAGCATCAACTTGTTTCAATAGGCTACCAAAATGATCAGTCAGCTTTAGAAGACCCTTTAAGTATTTAAACTCACTATAAAATTGTTCTTCGGGTATCACTGTTTTAAACATATTGTACTTATGTAAGGATATCCCAATTTAACTTTCTCTGTATATATCATAGATGGATATGGAATAGGTCTTTGGATTATGGACGCGGATATTCTTTAATGGACGACGACTGAATTATGAATGACGGACTAGACGCTTGTATTGGGCTAAGAGTTTGTAATGGAGTATAGATAAAGCCTTTTATCATTATGAACGATAAAAAAACATATGACTTAAAAGGTCAACATCTAATTCAGTGGTATGCTGTGAGATGGCGAAAACTGGAGATTGCTGTCCCAGGGTACCTGGTGTTCGAACAACCAACGGAGATGGATCTGGAGACTGGGTAGTCGGCATAGAGAGGACTCTGGTACAAGTGGAGCAGCATGTACCATCGGTGAGGGATGTCTCTCTGGGGTAGTTGTCTCCTGAGCACAATTGCACTGACAGCTTTGCTTCACTTCAAGTACGAGTTGTGACAAGTCCAAAACATTCTTGGAAGATCTAATGAGAGAACAAAAAACAATAGAAATGTATTCGCAAATGCACCATAACATATTGAGGATAGTCAAATTACAATACGGATCATGTGTACATTCTCATGCTATTTAAATGAGGTAATTATATTATAAAGGAGATGATTCATTACGCTGAGAATCATGCATGTGTAAAATGCGAAACCACTGATGGCTGATCTGAAGAAAAGCATTTGAGCAAATTTGTTTGGAAAACAGTTATTGCAGAATATATGTGTATAAGGACACCCTTCCATATATTTCCAAATACATATTCATGCATACGTCTTGTTCCCTTATTTGGCCATCTTGCATACAGAAAGAATGCTGAGCCAGACATACCTTTCAGACTTTGCAAAGTTTCATGAAGATCGCCAATGTCTGCTCGTTGCTTCCTGTTTTCTTCCTCAATTCTTCGTAATGTCTGTCGCAAAGTGCCATCATCATCAGCAACACTCTCGATGTCGGAAATCTGGAAACAAAGGATTAAGTATTTGATCAGTTCATGGACTTTTGAATGACAAACTACATTGTAGTTAAATAAATGCAGATGCTGTATGAATATGGCCTGTGTTGGTCGACTGTTATAGGACTATTTCACTCACGAAAAATGCAAACACGAAAAATGAAAGCTACATGTAGATGTGATGGAGCCTTCTACAAAATACATGATATATCAATTAGTTAAGAATCATCTCTGTTTACAGCCCCATTCGCACAGTGTGACTTGTAGCAGCAACTTGTAGAATACAAGTAATTACTTGCTTTACGAGAATTGGCCTTATAAAATTTACATTCAATCCAAGACAAACTCAGTATCAAAAATCAATAAATCAATAGCTACCTTAGAATATCTGCTCTGCCCCATTATATGGTCCAACCTGGATTTAAAACCACCTGTGTGAATAGTGGTCTTCTTCGTCTGAAAAGTTAAATAAATTTAATCCATTGTAACATTGTTGCTTAGATATATTTGTTATTTGAATTTATATTGCATATCGTCATTAAATAATATTGCAATAGATCAACGCTAAATGAAAACGCAATCACAATTGGAAAAAATATTGAGAATGTACACCAATATGATTTTAACAATGTTCGTCATCCAGTTGTATTGGTCATGTAATATTGCCTGATGCTATTTCCTCTTTGGCGAAGAAGTAATTCAACAATAGACGCTGTATGATTTCCATGATCACGTCTGCTCCGAGTCGATGAAATGTGCGCCTCGAACATGGTCAAGAATAGTGCAATAAATAGACAATTAAAATATAGCCTGTTATCATGGTTATAGGAAATCTGATCATAATTTATCCTTCTTTTCCTGGTCACATTTTTATCATAGCAAATATCGGTTATGCCAACAGTGTATTTGTTATCAATTTATTTTAATAAATATTCCTTTGCGATTTCATCAGAACTTTGGAAAGGAAATATTCTCAAATCTTCTGGAAATATAAGCAGGAAACGATAAGCATTTCAAAACAACAAGTGAGGATGTCAACTGATTTATTGAGAGCTAACATGCCCCCCCCCCTCAAACTTCCTAGCAAGTTAAATCCTACGGTTTGACTTGAGCAGGAAATACACAGCAGTGGTGGTGTGATATAACATATTTATCTCACCCTCCGGGGTATTTCCTTCAGGGGTGCATGGCCAATCTTCACATGAGGTCCCCAGGCCTGGGCTTTTCTAGCTGACAATGCAACAATGGCAAATCACACTGCCTGGATGAACCTGGGTAGATCTGAAAGGAATTTTGAGACAGATTGAGTTATGGATATTTCTTTGCTAAATGAGGCTAACTGATTTATTTCATTAATTTTTACTGCAAATATAAGGTTAAGTGCTGCAGTAGTTACTGAGAAGATTATCGATTGTTTAATAAGCCAAGTATATGAAGAGAAACTTGTTGATAGTTAAAGCTCATAGAGGGTCCACATTACAACATTCTGAGTTTAACTAGAAATTAGAATTGTTTTTGCCAATTAAGTTGTAACATTATAATTATATTTATAACTTACTTACCATCACTACATGTAGCTTCATTCATCACCATCTGCAATACAGTTCTTTAAACCCCAATAGTTCCAGCTTAACATGAGCAAATCAAATTTGTTTTCCTGCTGTTGTTGTTGTAATTTCTCATATGGCAGCATGGTGGCGCCACCAGTGGCCAATTAAAATATACCGGTACAGGGGAGATAACTCTCCTAAAATTGTTGAATTAATGGAATTAATGCCAGCAAGTCAATTGCTAATGTAATAGACTACCAGGAAAATAGAATAATAGTATCTGTATATAATTGGTGATAATGAAGAGGGTAGAGTATTCATTAATGGACATTTTTTTTCTTGAAAATCATGTTAGAACTGGTGTATTCTTCTAAAATTATTTTCTTCATTATGTCCAATTTTATTATAAAATTTTTGGATTGGACTGATTATTAATTAATTATTTATTAAACTTATTAATTTTATTATAAAATCTAAATTCAACAAGAAAATCCCCCAGTGACATCATTGTATCTAACAAAATGGGGAGGTATTAATTAACACACAATTATATATGGGGGAAAACTCTGATTTCAGCCCCGATTTTAGATACAACGGAAGTAACAGCAGCTCTCAACAAAGATCCGCTGTTCTGTCAATTACGGTGCCGTAATTGCCACCCGCGCAACTGATGGATTTTTAACCTAGGCCTCAGTGGAGCGTAGCAGGTTTTTACTAAAAATCTTAGCTCAAACTTGAGATAAATTTCTACAACTTGGTGAAGAGAAAGATAGTACATCTCTTCAAATTATCATGCTAAAATGGATTCTGAACTATACTTTTTTGAAGTTTTTTTCCATATACTTCTGTGTTAAAATTAAGCTTTTCAGAGGGAGGAAAATCTCCCAGTGACGTCATTGTATCTACCAAAATGGGGAGGTATTAATTAACACACAATTATATGGAGGAAAACTTTTTGCTCATTCAGGTTAATCAGGGCGAACCGGTAAAAGATCATATTGCACTGTGGGGGGAGTTTGGTTTGCTGGGAAAAGTCATAACCCGACGGGCGGAAGTCTTAACTGTATCTGTAAACAATGGTAGCATTAACTATTTCAAACAGCGCGAGCAGAAATGGTATTTCAGACCAGTTTTATGCAGTAACGTACCGGTAGAATAAGCCCACTTTATCTTTGATCGGGAAATTAACACATTGACAATGTGGAAGACTACCCCCTGTCTTCCAACATTCAACTCTTGTAAATTATTTATTTATATTCGCTGCGACTCAGGCTTATTTAGGCCTCCTCTGTCGTCCACTGAAACCCAAAATTCTTTGTTGCGATACACACACATTTTATCAAGTTGTTTCTCTTTTGGAAATGCTATAAAGCAAGAGGAGATGAAGAAAAAAGTACTAGTATTTATGTTTCCTCATTGTTATTGTTATTCATTATTTAATTATTTATTTTAATATCTAGCGTTGCAAAAGATCTTAAATTAACGAAGAAATGTACCGTGAAATTTAAATAAAATATTGAGTTGATGGGCCGCGAAATCCGTATGGGAAGCGGCCCTTAAACTACAATTTCAACCAATCAAAAAAAGTACATTTCTACATCTGCTGCCTTATCTGCTGGAAATCTGTTGCCACCATGAGGGGATATTTTTTTATTCATTGGAAGAAATTTATTTTGTGTCAATAAACAATTGAACTATAAGGTGAAAATTCTCAATTATTAAATTCTGCGGATAGTAAGCTTATACTTTATTTTCTAGATTTGATGAACTGTTCAAATTTACTTAATCGATTGTCCAAAAATGGAGATTAATTTTGATCTCAATAAGCTTATTGAACAATCAGATGGTTTACAACAGTATGGACACTTCCTATTTGCGGTCTTAACTATGAATAGCTAAGAACCATATACATCTAAAATGATTACATGGTCAACTAACATTTTGTAATGAATCACTTTAGATGTTTTTTGTCTCCTTTGGAGTAAAGCGAATGTAAAGTTTGGTTTTCAAGAAGATTGTTTACCATGTTAATATTTGTATATATATGCATATTCTGAATCTGTATTTTATAATTGCATTATTATGTCATTGTATAGTACATTTGCTGATCCCTGCCGTGGACTAACAAATACTGAAATCGAGGTAATGCGCTAACATGCTCCTTTTTCTGATTTTTAATTCCATTTCCACAGTTAAAAAAAATTCAATCGAAGATCCCATTTTACAGAGATTTAAAAAACAGAATCTGTTTAATCAATTAGGATTTACTGCCTCGATGCCTCGATTGGTGTAATTAAAAGTCTACAGAAATTCCGAATGTAGAATTTACGTGTTTAAATTGGGTTTTAATTTGTGTATCAGAAATTGGATTAAATTCATATCTTCCAATAAATTAATCAATGAAGCATTGTATCAGTTGGATCATATATCATTACATGTATATAAGCTTACATACTCGTGCTAATATTTGCGAATGATAACAGACAAAATACTTTGATTTCTTGCCTTATGTTCAATATCTGTAAATATGTATCATGCAGAAAAAAATAATAAAAAAAACATTGCTTTTATGAGATTTTTCACATTTCCCACCTATTATGTGCTTTTCTTTACAATGTATGCATGTAAAATATGTTTGGTTCCTCACACTCTGTCGCATGTGAAGGACAAAAACAATTCTTAATGGATAGAATGGCTGTCCTATAGGACACATACATGTTCTATAGCATAGAATAATCCATCCTATAGGACAGATTTATCTATCCCTTAGGATCCTATAGGACACAATTATCTGTCCTATAGGATCCTAAGGGACAGAAGTAACTGTCCTATCCTATCCTATAGGACAGCTCATCTGTCCCATTGGATCCTATAGGACAGATCATCTGTCCCATTGGATCCTATAGGACAGATCATCTGTCCCATTGGATCCTATAGGACAAATCATCTGTCCGATTGGATCCTATAGGATTTTTTGGTAAGGGGAATACTTAGAATTTTGTTTGATCGTCGCTAAAATGCTGAAATATTGCTGATCACGACGTTAAACCTCAATTCTCTCTCCTGTGATTATTTAGACCTGAAAGATGTGAAAACATCTGTTACAGATTGTGGAAATGAATTGAAATTATAAACCGAACTCAGCATGATCATATATATGAACACCCGCACTCAGTATGATCATAATATGTACACCATACATATTTAGTGTCGCATTCAAATTACTTGATAAGTTCTTTTAAGTCGGGTAAACGAAGACTGTATTTAAGGTTGTTTTAGAAAAATCTAAGTTATTAACTTGAATACTTAGGATTGTGTTTGATTGTCGCTTTTCATTTCAAAGATTGCTGAACGCGACATTAAGCCTCAATTCTCTCAGTCTGAAATTTGCAAACAGATCTTCAAAACTGACTTGATGCCACAAAATTGATCTGATAAATTATGTACATAAAAAACAATTTAGTTTTGTCGCTCACGGAAAGTTCACATGCAGCTGTGTAGATTTAAGGGTTGAAAGCAAGCAGCTACTTTATATCTGTTCAGTCGGGTAAATGAAGACTATTTTAGGTTATTTGAGAGAAATCGGTTTGTTGTAAAAGTTTTAAGGTATGTACATATTTTTGGTGTGTTGTCTTGATTACTATTGGGTTGCTCGGTTATTGACTTGTTTTTGTTGGAATACCTAGAATATTGATTGATCGTCGATATACAGCAATATTGCTGAACGCGACGTTAAACCATAATTCATTCTTTCTCCCGTGCAGAAATGTCGCGTGTTGAAATGTTGTGGACTTTGTGGGGTGGGGGGGGGGGGTATGTATACATTGTAGTGCATGCAGCACATACGGTGTCCAAACTGTCTGATCTCTGCACAATTGAAATGGCACCATGTTCCACATATGTCACACTGCACCCACGGTCGATTGATGCCAGGCTTGGTGCAGCCTAGGAAGTAGCGCGTTGTGCACTGTGACGGCGGTTTTGTCGTGCAATGTGAACCCGCACTAACCCATATTGGTTACGATCACATTTGGCCTCCTCCAAATATGGAGCCCCAGTGCTTTTCGACAGCCTCTTCACATTACACTCAATCGATATCCAATCAATATTGGCTGCCATTTTGACTGAAATCACAGAACCGCTGAAACTGAAAAATAGATACTGACCGAATAACGCGCATTCAACACATTATTTCATCAGGTTTGCATGTTCTTAGTTCAACATGCTTGGATCCACTCCGTGGATTATCGCAAAGGCATTCTGCAAGAAAGGGGAACAACGATGGGGCTAATTAAAGACTCGAAACGCTCTGATCAGAAAAAAAGATCCAGTCCCAAAGTGTATGCCATGCCGCGAAGAACTCGGTGAAACTTATTCTGATCGACTATAGATTTTTAGAATGTGAGGGATTCTTTTTATCTCCTTGTTATTGCCTTGTTTTTGTTGAAATGCTTGGAATTTTGTTTGATTGTCGCTGTATTGCTGAAATAACGCTGAACGCGACGTTAATCCTTAATTCTCTCTATCTCTCGGTGGTTTTAGGAATCCGTTTGGCGCCGAACTGAGCAAATCATATAGCTTAGGTCGATGAAGTCACTAACTCCGTCTTCTGTATGGATGGTTAGGATCAACTATCGAATATAGAATGGTCAAGGAAATAGAAACTAAATCAATATGACAACGAAGCAAAAAGACCAAATTATAGACAAGTTGAGCTAGAATTCGATAAGACAATCAAATTATAGACAAGTTGAGCTAGAATTCGATAAGACGATCACATATATGCATTTTACGTTGTGTGTATGTTTTAATGTGTTGAATTACTGAGTTATCAGCTTGAATACTTAGAATTTTGTTTGATCGTCACAATATAAGTGAAATAGTGCTGAACGCGACTTCAAACCCTAATTCTCTCTCTCTCTCTCTCTCTCCTTCTTTCTCTCTCCTACATTGCAACTGATATGGAATTTCCTAACAAATCTTCGAAACTGGATACCAACAAAAAAACACTTTAGTTTTGTCGCTTACGGAAAGTTCGCATGCAGCTGTATGAATTTAAAGATTGAAAGCGGGTCTTTGTATCAAGCAGCTACTTTGGATCTGTTTAGTCTAGTAAATGAAGATTGTATTTTAGGTTATTTGAGAGAAATCGGTTTGCTGTAGAAGTTTTAGCAGGTTTTAGTGTGTGTACATGTTTTTAGTGTGTATTGTTGATTATTTTCGGATTGCTGGGTCGTTGCCTTGTTCTTGTTGAAATAATCTTCGCCGCTATATAGCAATATTGCTGAACACACTCGCATGCAGAAATGTCGCGTAAATTTTAATGTATGTGCATGTCTTTTGGTGCGTTGTGTTCATTACTTCGGGATTGCTGGGTAGTTGGCTAGTTTGTCGCTTACGTAAAGGTCGCATGCAGCTGAATAGATTTTAAGATTGTAAGAGTCTTTGTAACAAGCAGCTACCTTAGATCTGTTTAGTCTGGTAAATAAAGACTGTATTTTAGGTTATTTGAGAGAAATCGGTTTGTTGTAGAAGTTTAAATGTATGTACATGTTTTTGGTGTGTTGTGTTTTGCTGGGTTATTGCCTTGCTTTTGTTGAAGTAATTATTGTCGTTATATAGCAATATTGCTGAATCCGACGTTAAACCTTATTTCACTCTTTCTCTCATGCAGAAACGTCGCGTGTTGAAATGTTTTGGACTTCATCGACTGCATAGATTTTCAGATTGAAGATATTCTTTTTATCGAGCGACTACTTTTGGAAGATATTTTTAGTCGGGTGAGGGAGGACTGTATCTTGGGTTATTTGAGAGAGATCGGTTTGTTGCATAAGTTTTAATGTGCTGGATTACTAAGTTATTGGCTTGAGTACTTAGATATGTGCAAATTTGTGTTGTGTTGTGTTGATTACGTCTGGGTTGCTGGTTTATTGACTTGCTTTTGTTGGAATACCTAGAATATTGATTGATCGTCTCTATATAGCAATATTGCTGAACGCGACGTTAAACCGTAATTCATTCTTTCTTTCTCCCGTGCAGTAATGTCGCGTGTTGAAATGCTGTGAACTTTGTTGGGAGGGAGTGTGTGTGTGGGGGGTGGGGGGGGGGGGGGGGGGGCGTATGTATACATTGTAGTGCATACAGCAGATACGATCCCTAAATGTCGGATCTCTGCACATTTGAAATGACACCATGTTCCACAGATGTCACACTGCACCCACGGTCGATTGATGCCAGGCTTGGTGCAGCCTATAGGAAGTAGCGCTCTGTGCACTGTGACGTCGGTTTTTTCGTGCAATGTGAACCCGCATTAACCCATATTGGTTACGATCATATTTGGCCTCCTCCAAATATGGAGCCCCAGTGTTTTCCGGTAGTCTCTTCACATTACACTCAATCGATATCGAATCAATATTGGCTGCCATTTTGACTGTCATTGCCTTGATTTTGTTGAAATGCTTGGAATTTTGCTTGATTGTCGCTGTATAGCTGAAATAACGCTGAACGCGACGTTAATCCTAAATTCTCTCCATCTCTCGGTGGTTTTAGGAATCCGGTTGGCGCCGAACTGAGCAAATCATATAGCTTAGGTCGATGAAGTCACTAACTCCGCCTTCTGTATGGATGGTTAGGATCAACTATCGAATATAGAATGGCCAAGGAAATAAAAACTAAATCAATATGACAACGAAGCACAACGACCAAATTATAGACAAGTTGAGCTAGAATTCGATAAGACAATCACATATATGCATTTTACGTTGTGTGTATGTTTTAATGTGTTGAATTACCGAGTTATCAGCTTGAATACTTAGAATTTTGTTTGATCGTCACAATATAAGTGAAATATTGCTGAACGCGACTTCAAACCCTAATTCTCTCTCTCTCTCTCTCTCTCTCTCTCTCTCTCTCTCTCTTTCGTTCTCTCTCCTACATTGCAACTGATATGGATTTTCCTAACGAATCTTCTAAACTGGATACCAACAAAAAAAGAATTTAGTTTTGTCGCTTACGGAAAGTTCGCATGCAGCTGTATGAATTTAAAGATTGAAAGCGAGTCTTTTTATCAAGCAGCTACTTTGGATCTGTTTAGTCTAGTAAATGAAGACTAGACTAGACAAGGCTGGGTTATTGCCTTGCTTTTGTTGAAGTAATTATTGTCGTTATATAGCAATATTGCTGAATCCGACGTTAAACCTTATTTCGCTCTTTCACTCATGCAGAAATGTCGCGTGTTGAAATGTTGTGGACTTCGTCGACTGCATAGATTTTCTGATTGAAGAGATTCTTTTTATCGAGCGACTACTTTTGGAAGATATTTTTAGTCGGGTTAGAATCGGCCTATGTCATGAGGTTCAAGACAATACTCCTACTGCAAATATGGATTGTGGGAGATGTCAATGAACTAAAAGGGATCTGGAGGCCTATTAATAAATCAAGAGGCGTGACTTGTGACCCAGACCTAATGTCACAGGATATGCTTAGAGATATCAATTTACTTTTAAGAAACTACAGGGCAAATTCGGGTCTATTCATAAACGTTTCGAATCTGGGAAGATAACTTTCCGCGGTGAAGCGTATGTGATTCCCAGTGAGAGTTGTCTTCCTTGCGTCCAGAGTGTATAGATGGCGCTACAATAGAAATCTTTTCATCGTACGGGGTATTTCAAAACTGAACGCCATTTTTGTTCTTGCAATAGTTTCTGTCTAACATTTTCTATACTTTTTTTTGTTTTTTGTTTATATTCCCGTTGTTTCTTGAAGAATTTGGTTTTGAGCATAGCATCAGTTTTATTTCGATTATAAGAATTATTGAGGCTGGTCATTTCTTTGTGCAGCTTTTTGCATTCCTTATCATACCACGGCTTATTTGCACGAATACGGTATGTTCAGTTTTTTTTGAAAGATTAGTTACTCCAGTATATTTTTTTCACTTTATGTATCTCAGTATTATCTACAGCATTGATGATTAAGTCAGATAGTAAGGCTGCACATGTATCAGAATCGGTATCAGGGTCGTATATTTTATGTAATAGCCCATTAGCAGCCATCTTCTCCAGGCTTTCGATAAAATTGGTGTTATCCTCTTGTTTTCATATATACTTCGAAGGTATTGGATAAATACATGTGTCAGACTTAGAATTAGACTGATGCACAGTCCACAATCTTCTCTTTAACTTAACTGACACATATTTGTGATCAGATACACATGTGAGCGTATGAATCTTCATCTCAAGTAGTGACGTCGCCAGTTCCGATCCAGTGTCAGTTCCGACCCACTTCCCAAAATATTGCTTCTTGTCATAACCATGATCACGTGAAATCATAAAACATTCGGTGTATTTAAGCAAGTTGATCAACCTCTCAATCATGGTTAAATTAAATTATGCATTCACTGGTTTTGTTAGGAGACAGCTTTGCAGACCCACACCATACACACGACTACATGTTTCTCACATATAATTATCATATGGTACTATGTATCTGTCATAAATTTATTTACTGAGGTGTCTCTCTAAAGATTACCTGCTTCATTGTTGACATCAACTGACGGATCCAGTTCCGAACCACCATCATCCATGGGTGGCCAATCTGGGTCGTACCATGGCCTGAAAATATCTTGCGAACGTAGCGCCCACTACGTAAAATCGTAACTCGAGTGTTGATTAACATTTCTTCTCTTTAATCTGCTATTCAGAGGTAAAATAAATAAAGGTACCGTTGATTTATCATCATTTTCGAGTGAGTATACGCTTATCAGCCATCAGAGTTATTTCAGTACCCAGTATATCTTGTCAATATGATCAGCTTGACCATATCACTATCGCCCCCAACCCGCATTCTTTAACGTCAGATGTTCGCTTATCAGATGAAGACATTCAACATGAAATATCCAGCCAGGACCCAATTTTGTCGGAGAAGTTATCATGTTGACGATTACATTTGTTTATATCTGAGTCGAAGGTCAATGTCAAAACGAGGCTGGATTGGAACTGGCGACAGTGGGTCGGAACTGATACCTCTCATTAAGAAACGTAATTTTTTTTCCCCTGCAGTTCACCTTATCCCCAGCTAAGTTAGTATCTTAATAAAGGCTATGGACAATTGTACGGCGATCAAGATAATGAAAATGTCAATCAATCCATTTCCTTCTTAAACAGATGCAAATTTCACTTTGGTGGGTCGGAACTGGCGATGTGACTGAACAAGCTGTTTTAAATCAGTATTGACAATAATGTAGTCTCCGTACAACGTTACTGCCATTCTTCTTAATACAGGTTATCTTGGATTTCGTTATGAAAGTTTGTTATCATGATTTCTCAGGAATTGCTGCATGGATTTTTCTCAAATTTGGTACACGTTTCCCTTGGAGTGTAGTTGTGGAAGATACCTTTTCTGGTCCCATTGGAAAATCCAATATGGCCATCAGGCAGCCATCTTGAATTTTCTAATAAAAATTTATCATAACTTCGTGGGAAGTACTGCATGAATCTTTCTGAAATTTGGTACACATGTTTCCTCTGGAGTCTAGTTGTGCAAGATACCTGTTTTGGTCTGATTCAAAAATCCAATATGGCAACGAGGCGGTCATTTTCAATTTCCATATGAAACTTTGTTATTGTGATTTCTCAGGCAGTTGTGCATGGATCTTTCTCAGATTTGGTACAGTGGTTTCTCTTATCCAGTTGTGCAAGATATGATATTTTGTTCCGATTAAAAAATTGAATATGGCCATGGGGCACTCCAACTCTAAGCGATAAACGTCAGATTAAGATATTATTAGACAGGTATATCCATTGTCGTCTAATGGGTGCAGACAACAGGTTTGCAAGGAATATAAATTTCATATTCTATTCTCAGTTAAAGTCTGAAGTACATCAAGTGAAGAGTGAAGTCTCGGTCAATTGCACTGCGCAAATGAATCAGAAGTGAGAAAACAATAAATGCATAAATTCTGACAGAAAATGAGCCGTTAAAAGACATTTTAAAATGTGATGAGGGCTACTAATTTTTGAAGGCTATTCGAGGAACATCACCATTTTGGCAAGCTGCACAAAAGGATTTGTTTGCGATGTTGCATCAACTTGGAATCCCAACCTGGTTTTGTTCCTTTTCATTTGCAGATATGAGATGGTGTAAAGTATTAGAATTAATGATGAGACAAGGAGATACTAGAAAAGCTAGTGAGCTAGACTGTACAGCCTACATTGAGAATTTTGTTAGTACACAAAGTGTGCCTAATGAAATTCTGATTTTATAAGCAAAACAGAGTAAGATGTAATAGTAATAATCTTCATTAAATTATAATATAAAAGCCATTGAAAGTAAACTGGAAATGGAAAATTTCATAAGTATCCTTTCTCCAAATTAGCTGAGTGCCATACAGTTTGGGAAGAGAGAGAGACTAAGAACAAACACATTATTCATATTGTTACATGTGACATATGAAGATTGTATTTTGTGATTTATAATATTAAGCCCGTTGCATAAACCAAAGTTCATGTTATGTTTAAGTTACATGTGTATTGGTATATAAAGATATGGGCGCCGTCTTGACCCGAGATGTTGTTATGCACAGGGCACTTCATGGTAAGAATAGGCCTCAGCTCCTCAGGCAGCTTGTTGTAAAGAGGCGACTAACTGAAGCACATGTGGGGTTCCTGGGTGTGAAAAAGAATAGGATCGCAAATGTGTGGTTCTCAGGTGTGAGAAGGAATAAGACCCAATGTCGTGATATGAATGAAATATACTTGAAAGCAACGTTAAATAATATTCACTCACTCACTATAAAGATATAGATGGTTGAATGTTCCTTGGGGTTAACTTTCCTGATCACGTCATATTTAAATGTTCATGTGAGTTATTGCCCTCAACCATCACAAATTGGAGGTATATTAGTCCTTTCCAGCACAATCAACACAACCTGGATTACATTTTCCTTGGACGATTAAATTCTATTTCATAGATAGATTAGACTACATGTACTTCGAACAGTACTGTTGTAACTTCACAAATTGAAGTTTACTTTCAATACAATTCCGATATCTTTAGGTTATTATGGTACTTAACATGCAAAATGCATCAAGATTGATAATATACATGTATAATATACAGTACAGTAGATTAGTTAAATGTAAGCTACCCTGAATTTAGATTTATATTGGATTACTACATCTTACTCGGTTTTACTCATGAAATCAGAATTTCATTGAGCACACTTCATGTGCTTACAAATTTTTTAATTTCATATCGCAAAACCTCGTAAGATGTAATAGTTTTATGTTCAAAGTCAACATTTGAAAGTTTCTGTAAACTTTATTTTAGACTAAATATGGCCTAAAATCTGTCACTACTTGGCACCTTTAACTAGTAGCCCTGGGCTATATTACTAGATGCGTTCTATTTTTTTTAGATCTGGCGGTAGCCACAGGCTCCTTAGAATGGTGTAGGAAAATAGACAAAAGTGCAAACCGACTCACGGGATTGCCTTATGCTACATGAAAGTAGTTTCGCAGAGATGAGTTTTGGGGAACCTTAGTGCTTGAAAGGCTTTTGTATGTCTATATTCAGTCACTTGGCATATATTTCATCGCTTATCTGCATTAAATATTGGATTCTTGTCAAGGTTCATTGCCCTGGTCCTACCTCTTTGTGAGGTATTCTTAAGATATGTTAGATTTTGTATGAATCTGGTGATTATTAGGTATGGCATTATGCAGCACAAGAAAAATTGGCTGGTAAAGAGCCCCAATACTTATTTCAATATGCTGCAACAGAATATCTGTCTGGCAAAGGAGCCCCAGTACTGAAGTCCATATTCTGTAATGAAAGAACTGGCTTCATGCAAATTATTTTGGAGGAGTGCTGAGAGGAATTGCATTCCTATATTCCTATGGAAAAATAAGCCCAGTTAGATATGCAGCATTAAACATAAAATGAGACCAAATGTTTTAGGGAAAACTGGAGTTGAGCCATGGGTGCGCCTTGAGCGGACAATTGCCCCTGAACCATGTGACCAATCACAAGTAAATTTCCATTTTCATTAAATCTTCATATGTGTAATATGTATTTGAAGTTTGACCATCATTGACTGAACAGTTTCTGACATTTAGTAATAATAATATCACAGAGAATTTAAAACTTTCGGGCAGATGTGAAATAAATACAATATGCGGCTATGGTATTTTGTGCTATTAGTTAGCAGATAGTTGTAGTTGTGGAGAGATAGTCTGAGCATAAGTTCGGCTGGATATATAGAATTAAATGCAATAATGTCTACTGTATTTGTATCTGGTGTAAGACAAATAATGTGAGTAATAACAAGTGATGATACTTACCCAATGTCCAATAGTTCCATGTTCTTTAACTTGTTGTAGTGTTTTCTTTTCATAATCTGGTGGGATTTTAGATCTAAAGTTGACATTCTTTCTATCCAAAGGGGTTATTGTTGTTTTCCGGTTACATAAGATTTTATATTTTGTACCATCTGTTTGATCTGAAAATAAAAATAAACATAAGAATAATTTTTGTTTTAGATATAACGGAATTACAAGCGTCCAGTCCGTCATTCATAATCCAGCCGTCGTCCATTAGAGAATATCCGCGTCCATAATCCAAAGACCTATTCCATTTCCATATAACAGTATTAGCACCAAATTCAAAAAGACAAAAGTATACATAAACATAGGATTGTTTCCTGCAAGAGAGAAGCGGTCAACAGTTTTCAATGATGCCGGCAAGACATCATGATGTTCCAAAATATCAAATCCGTATCGCTGATCAGTATTCTTAATCCATAATATTCGTTATAGAGTCGTCATCTAAAAATGATGTACCTCAGCCACGCTTTGATTGTGACTGTTCATATGAGTACCATGAGGATCTTGAAGTACATGGGCTCATACGGCCCCTAGCCCCGGGTTAAGCGGAATTAGACACATGTTACGAAACGTAGCGCCATAGATCTTGCACGCTACGTTCGTATTTTGCTATCAGCATGCGATATGTATCGCCAAATTTGAGAAACTTTGAGTGGAGGCGCTTGGTAGAATAGCCCTGTTTTATAAGTTTCTGCAACAATGTTTTGTGACGTTGATGAAAATCATCACATTTAACACAGGATCTAGCAAATGCTACTAAGCGAGATATGTATACGCCATATGCAGGTCCCACTGGAATATTACTATCCAGAAAGGGATAGTTTACGATGTCGAAATTGTAATTGTGTTGCCAAATTTCACATAGATATTTTTAATGAGAAATTCAAGCAACTCTATAAACAAAGAAACATCCCATGAATGATATCTCTTGTATGTAGTCGAGCTAAAGAATGCTTTATGGCTTCCGACATTAATATATCTACGATCAGTTTTCTTGAACACAGATACTATTAATGAACTTAACGGTCAATAAGGTCCTGATGAGGGATTGTAGTATAGAGAGTCGAGAAATCCCATGTGATACATGTCTGTACGGTATGTGACCTTTAGCATCAAGTTCTTCCGTAAGACATTTTGAGTTTTTCAATATCCACATACATTCAACGCCAGAGTTCTTGAAAATAGTGGCGCAATACCTTTCCCAAATGCTTTTACCTCCTGAAGGGCCCTCGTCAATAGGGTTGAAAGAAGCTTGGTGGTGCAGCTTCTAGAACCAGCTATGAATCTAGCTTTGTATGGTGATTTATGCATTTTGGGAGTCCAGTATATTTTTGGTATGTCGCTATGATTGGTTGGAAGACAAATACCTCTTTCCCTGAGAAGCTTTTTGTGATTGTTAAATAAATCTTCCAGAGTAAATGCAGTTTGGGAGTAAGTAGATGTATTTGATGAAGATATGTCTACACTCAATTCTTTAACCAGCACCTGGTAATAGTAATATTTACATATAAATATTATATTATTCGGAACTTTGTCTGCTGGGACTATGACGAATTTACTCTGAAGATTTGCTAGAACTTCTTGCGAATTGAGGTTTCTCAGTACTTGTTTTGCTTGGGGAAGAGTACTTCTGTCAATATGGCGGATTGTTTCAGCGACCTTGCTCTTGGTGAGGTCCAGCCAATCAGCGAGTACTGTAGGTTCAACTTTTTCTCGCTTAGACCAATCAATAACGTACTGTTCTAATGCAGTCAGGACTATCTTCTGGTCCGCCTTCAGATTTATTCTTCTTGGCTCTCTATATTTAGGTCCTTTCATCAGGAGTAATTTTACTCACCACATCAAGGTCACCAGTCACAATATTTTTGCATGGTGTATAGATAAAGTTCGACAATTCACAATCACAACTATAGCCTCCTGACGTGTATAAGTTCCAGTCAAACCTCCTTGACAGCATTGGAGTAATTGAATATTTTGGTGGCTATAGATTTAGTATACTTATATGAAATGCAAGGAGGTTCTGTGAACTTGAAATAGTTTGGTACAGCGTTGCGTACCTCTGGATCATTCAGGATTCGAGGTAAATTAATGATGTCCAGTCCTTTATCTAAGTAGTTGAGTTTCAAGAAAAGCGGATCTTGAGATCTTCGATTATGTTCACTGGACGATATAACCGAAAATACGCTATATCTTGACATACTTTACTGATTTTGGATGGTATTATATTTCCTGAAGACGCAGATTGTTGTATATCTCTGGCTATTTGATTTAAAGCTCTCAGAGGTAACGCATACAGAACTGTACGTAAGCTATGTATACTATTGGGTGCGTTAGTTAAACCCACTAAGTAATTTAAAGTGATATGATCGTGAATCATCGGACTATTAAACTTTCGCCTACCATGGCTGCGTTGTCTCCGTTGATGGGGTTTAAATAGTTGGGTAATGTTGGATATATTTGAACGGCGGTTTGTGGCATTGCCGAACCCACTGACATTATCATTTAAACCAAACGGAAACACCGACCCAAGTTCTAGCATCCAGAATAATTCCCGCTCTCGGATTTTCTCTCAAATCCAAAGGGGGAATCCTTAGTAGATGGATAGACGACGTCTATGATCTGAATACTAAAGTTATCCCAGCCATGGTCGGGTCCAGAAAAATGCCTACCTATAAGCAATTGCTTTTTCCTAACGGATTTTCTGTGACCGTTCACCCTAAGATGAGTCTTTGGGTGGTCTTGCCAACATACTGTTGACCACACTTCTTACAGGAAACTAAGTAAATACAGTTTGTAGTAGAACAACTAAGATCAACATACGAGTTAACAGAATATGAGTTACCAGTTAACGCGGAACAAAATGAAGCTGAAGTATTAAAGAGTGGACACGTGAGACATCCACGGTGTCCACACTTAGAAATTTTGAAATTATTACATGTAGAATTCGGTGCTAAACAATCATCAAGCGCAATATTGCAAGGTTTGATGTCGTGGCCTTGCTTTGCTGTCAGAAATATATCTGTCATTCGGATTGAAAAAGGTCTTAGTGCATTTCGAACTATTAGAGACTCGGCCGAGAAACCTGCACTAAGGTTCCTCGGGTCTGTCTTCATATTTTTCTTTTAGTTGTGCTCATTATGTTTGTTGGGTGTGCAGGGGCCCGGCCTCGGGGACAACTTGTCCACCAGCAGAATCCAGGCATACACAGGTTAAAATTACAAGCGTCCAGTCCGTCATTCATAATCCAGCCGTCGTCCATTAGAGAATATCCGCGTCCATAATCCAAAGACCTATTCCATTTCCATATAACAGTATTAGCACCAAATTCAAAAAGACAAAAGTATACATAAACATAGGATTGTTTCCTGCAAGAGAGAAGCGGTCAACAATTTTCAATGATGCCGGCAGGACATCATGATGTTCCAAAATATCAAATCCGTATCGCTGATCAGTATTCTTAATCCATAATATTCGTTATAGAGTCGTCATCTAAAAATGATGTACCTCAGCCACGCTTTGATTGTGGCTGTTCATATGAGTACCATCAGGATCTTGAAGTACATGGGCTCATACGGCTCCTAGCCCCGGGTTAAGCGGAATTAGACACATGTTACGAAACGTAGCGCCATAGATCTTGCACGCTACGTTCGTATTTTGCTATCAGCATGCGATATGTATCGCCAAATTTGAGAAACTTTGAGTGGAGGCGCTTGGTAGAATAGCCCTGTTTTTATAAGTTTCTGCAACAATGTTTTGTGACGTTGATTAAAATCATCACATTTAACACAGGATCTAGCAAATGCTACTAAGCGAGATATGTATACGCCATATGCAGGTCCCACTGGAATATTACTATCCAGAAAGGGATAGTTTACGATGTCGAAATTATGTAATTGTATTTTGCCAAATTTCACATAGATATTTTTAGTGAGAAATTCAAGCAACTCTATAAACAAAGAAACATTCCATGAATGATATCTCTTGTATGTAGTCGAGCTAAAGAATGCTTTATGGCTTCCGACATTAATATATCTACGATCAGTTTTCTTGAACACAGATACTATTAATGAACACATACGGTCAATAAGGTCCTGGTGAGGGATTGTAGTATAGAGAGTCGAGAAATCCCATGTGGATACATGTCTGTACGGTATGTGACCTTTAGCATCAAGTTCTTCCGTAAGACATTTTGAGTTTTTCAATATCCACATACATTCAACGCCAGAGTTCTTAGAAATAATGGCGCAATACCTTTCCCGAAATGCTTTTACCTCCTGAAGGGCCCTCGTCAATAGGTTGAAAGAAGCTTGGTGGTGCAGCTTCTAGAACCAGCTATGAATCTAGCTTTGTATGGTGATTTATGCATTTTTGGGAGTCCAGTATATTTTTGGTATGTCGCTATGATTGGTTGGAAGACAAATACCTCTTTCCCTGAGAAACTTTTTGTGATTGTTAAATAAATCTTCCAGAGTAAATGCAGTTTTGGAGTAAGTAGATGTATTTGATGAAGATATGTCTACACTCAATTCTTTAACCAGCACCTGGTAATAGTAATATTTACATATGAATATTATATTATTCGGAGCTTTGTCTGCTGGGACTATGACGAATTTACTCTGGAGATTTGCTAGAACTTCTTGCGAATTGAGGTTTCTCAGTACTTGTTTTGCTTGGGAAGAGTACTTCTGTCAATATGGCGGATTGTTTCAACGACCTTGCTCTTGGTGAGGTCCAGCCAATCAGCGAGTACTGTAGGTTCAACTTTTTCTCGCTTAGACCAATCAATAACGTACTGTTCTAATGCAGTCAGGACTATCTTCTGGTCCGCCATCAGATTTATTCTTCTGGGCTCTCTATATTTAGGTTCTTTCATCAGGAGTAATTTCAGATCCATATCACTCACCACATCAAGGTCACCAGTCACAATATGTTTGCATGGTGTATAGATAAAGTTCGACAATTCACAATCACAACTATAGCCTCCTGACGTGTATAAGTTCCAGTCAAACTCCTTGACAGCATTGGAGTAATTGAATATTTTGGTGGCTATAGATTTAGTATAGTTATATGAAATGCATGGAGGTTCTGTGAACTTGAAATAGTTTGGTACAGCGTTGCGTACCTCTGGATCATTCAGGATTCGAGGTAAATTAATGATGTCCAGTCCTTTATCTAAGTAGTTGAGTTTCAAGAATAGCCGATCTTGAGATGTTTCGATTATGTTCACTGGACGATACAACCGAAAATACGCTATATCTTGACATACTTTACTGATTTTGGATGGTATTATATTTCCTGAAGCCGCAGATTGCTGTATATCTCTGGCTATTTGATTTAAAGCTCTCAGAGGTAACGCATACAGAACTGTACGTAAGCTATGTATACTATTGGGTGCGTTAGTTAAACCCACTAAGTAATTTAAAGTGATATGATCGTGAATTATCGAACTATTAAACTTTCGCCAACCATGGCTGCGTTGTCTCCGTTGATGGGGTTTAAATAGTTGGGTAATGTTGGATATATTTGAACGGCGGTTTGTAGCATTGCCGAACCCACTGACATTATCATTTAAACCAAACGGAAACACCGACCCAAGTTCTAGCATCCAGAATAATTCCCGCTTTCGGATTTTTCTCTCAAATCCAAAGGGGGAATCCTTAGTAGATGGATAGACGACGTGTATGATCTGAATACTAAAGTTATCCCAGCCATGGTCGGGTCCAGAAAAATGCCTACCTATAAGCAATTGCTTTTTCCTAACGGATTTTCTGTGACCGTTCACCCTAAGATGGAGTCTTTGGTTGGTCTTGCCAACATACTGTTGACCACACTTCTTACAGGAAACTAAGTAAATACAGTTTGTAGTAGAACAACTAAGATCAACATACGAGTTAACAGAATATGAGTTACCAGTTAACGCGGAATTAAATGAAGCTGAAGTATTAAAGAGTGGACACGTGAGACATCCACGGTGTCCACATTTAGAAATTTTGAAATTATTACATGTAGAATTCGGTGCTAAACAATCATCAAGCGCAATATTGCAAGGTTTGATGTCGTGGCCTTGCTTTGCTGTCAGAAATATATCTGTCATTTGGATTGGAAAAGGTCTTAGTGCATTTCGAACTATTAGAGACTCGGCCGAGAAACCTGCACTAAGGTTCCTCGGGTCTGTCTTCATATTTTTCTTTTAGTTGTGCTCATTATGTTTGTTGGGTGTGCAGGGGCCCGGCCTCGGGGACAACTTGTCCATCAGCAGAATCCAGGCATACACAGGTTAAAATTACAAGCGTCTAGTCCGTCATTCATAATCCAGCCGTCGTCCATTAGAGAATATCCGCGTCCATAATCCAAAGACCTATTCCATTTCCATATAACGGTATTAGCACCAAATTCCAAAAGACAAAAGTATACATAAACGTAGGCTTGTTTCCTGCAAGAGAGAAGCGGTCAACAGTTTTCAATGATGCCGGCAAGACATCATGATGTTCCAAAATATCAAATCCGTATCGCTGATCAGTATTCTTAATCCATAATATTTGTTATAGAGTCGTCATCTAAAAATGATGTACCTCAGTCACGCTTTGATTGTGACTGTTCATATGAGTACCATGAAGATCTTGAAGTACATGGGCTCATACGGCCCCTAGCCCCGGGTTAAGCGGAATTAGACACATGCTACGAAACGCAGCGCCATAGATCTTGCACGCTACGTTCGTATTTTGCTATCAGCATGCGATATGTATCGCCAAATTTGAGAAACTTTGAGTGGAGGCGCTTGGACATGACCCATTTGACGTCGACAGTCACCCATTTTCATCACCCTGCACGCAGTACAGCGCCATAGAAGAATAGTCCACGAGAAGCGTGGTTTTACCTGGCAAATCTTACGCTCGTAAGAGGGATTTTTATAAACATTCCACGAATTTTTTCAAAATCTTCGCACTCGATATTATCAATGTGACAGAGATACAAACTGTCACCATATCCCTGCAAGAAAGAGCCTCTACAACCAGAACCCTTGCATCGACTTCGACGACATCGTTATATATATAGGGAATATAATACAAGGAAAAAAGCAAAAAAAATGAAAGAAAACTAGAACTGCGAGCAGTTGTCAGGGCTACCTCCTGGACAGCTGCACCATGTAGACAATTAATAATGAACGCTGTTAGAATTGAGTCCTATCAGGATGTGAGAATTAGGCCCTTCCAAAATTTGTAAAGTTTTTCTCAAAATGCAAATTGGCGGCAATATACCATGTGAGCTACAAACATATCGTTTGCATATTGTTCATATTTTGGGCTGACCACATTCGTCGTCCAAATTCATTACTTTAATTATTTACAACAACAATAACTAAACATTCTATGTTGATTGGTCTGAGGCGGCCATTTTGAGTTCAAAGATCAGCTTGTCTTATAACATGTTTATCATGGCTTGGACCAAGGATCATGTATGCGAAGGTTAAGATCTTTCTATCTAACCGTTTTGGAGAACACGTTTCATTGAACTAACTCAATTCAACTTGGCCGCTTTCAGTGCACTAGATCATGGCCTTCCTGATATCTTGCAGCATCGAAAATCTCTGTAACTTTCAACCTTCAAAAGATTAAGCCCTTGCAAAATTTGTAAAAAAAATTCTCAGAAAATTCAAGATGGCGGCAAAACTACTTGACTTGGAAACTTATGGTTTGCATATTCGACATCGCCATGCTCAAATGCGTAGAGTCGATCACTTTCTTTGTCGAAATTCGCTACTTTGAACATTCAACATATTGATATCTGCGGCGGCCATTATGAATAGACTTGCCTTGGTCAGCTTATCTTATAACACCATCAACATAGCTTGGAACAAGGATCATGCATGCCAAGTTTCGGATCATTCGGTTCAGCCCTTTTGAAGAAGAAGATTTAAAGAAAAAAAACGAGATCAATTCAATATGGCCGCCGAACCATTAGACCAATCAACCCCTGTTTTTGATATGCACTAGATCTCAACCTGTGTAACAAGTTTGTGAAGTTTGAGCATGATTGTCCTTATGGTTGTTGAGATATAGCAATTAAGAAATCCTGGAGAAGAATAATAATGATAATCCGAACAATATTAAGTCTTCCGAGAGACATCGGAAGTCTAATACGAGACATCGTAAAATAATTGTGCGGATGCAGGTACGGGTCAAGATGGGAACAGTCCAAAATATTTTGGTTGTCTAGAATAGTGTAGAAAGCACTTACCTAGCAAATTGATTGATTGTATTTTACTTAAACCCTTCGATTCCCTGCGATAACCCTTAATTTAATAAGTAGATTGAATAAATTAATTTTCGTATATACAGATATGTTAATAAATAATTTCATAGAATCTAGGATAGGTTTGTCTAACATTCTGCACCTGACTAATTCTATCGGCGCTACATAGCTGAAATATTGCCAAACGCGACATTAACCTTAATTCATTTTCTCTTTCCTGACTAATTCTAACTCATCCAAGTTAACATCATGGATGCTAAACCTATTCAGGTGATCTAGATCTGAGAGGAATATTGAGAACTTTGGAGCTGGACTATCATATGTTCAATCTATGAAAATATATTTATCCATGAGGTAAGATTTGTTCATGGGATGGATGGTTTAAAAAATACCTAGATAATGTCTATAATCTACTTTGTAATCTACTGTTCTGAACAAGTTGCATAGGACCGTTAGGAGTCGGAATAATAGGAGTCAGTCATGATTTCATCCATCTACCGTACATGTTGACATTGCTGATAGGTCACAATAAAGTTCCAATCTTCTGGTGCATACTTTTTTCGTCAGGATAGATTCTTCAGTTTTCTTGCGCGCTCTCTCTCTCTCAAACCCAGTAAAGTTGTATTTCCTAAACACGTTTAAAGACACCGTTGTAAGGCGTCTGTGGTTGATACAAAGATACCTGTATTTGACTGGAGGGTGCGTCACACTGACAAGATCTCTAGAGTCGTCGATTGTATTTACGGCGGTCAGCAGCCGGAAACGTTTCGATCAAGTCATGATCAGGCGATGTAGAATCGGCCACACGATTAACTCACAAACATTTACTACAAAAGGAACCAGCCCCAGCTTCCTTGCCACGAAGATCTCACAGTGAAACATACTGTATTTAGGTTATTTGAGAGAAATCGCTTTATTGTATAAATTTGAATGCATGTCCACGTTTTTGGTGTGTTGTGTTGATTACTTTTGAATTGATGGGTTATTATTTTTTTTTGTTAGAATACTTAGGTTTTTTGTGCGAAGCTGAAAAACTGCTTAATTCTCTCTCTCTCGCAGTGCCATATAGATAAAATATTGCTGAAACCGACATTAAACATTAATTATCTCTCTCTCTCTCTTTCTCCTGAGGTCACTACCGAATGACACAAACTTGCATAGTTTCGTGTCCATGTGTTGCTGTGATGTAAATTTTTACACTGATTTGTGTTTAGGAGCCAAGCAAAGCACTGATATGGAACGTCTTTGTTAGTATCGATTCTTTCTGCAGTATGTGTGCCTGTTCCAGAAACAAAGAACTGTGTTGATAATGCTGATTTGGCTTTTTCGAGAAAGTTGGTTTCAGACCTTCTTAAATGACAATGTATGAACGTACCCGGCTCCTCATACAACAGGATAAGTTTTGCATCAAGTATTTTCGATCGCGGCCGATACCTACCCTTCTCTCTCTCAAATTGTGTGTTTCTCTTTGAAATGATCGTGGATGAAACAAGTGTTGAGTATACTTCCGAGTTGAGCACATTTATCAGTTGTTATCGAAACCACTTGTAATTTGCTCATGCTGTGCAGCTCTGCAATCAATTTTCTCATTCCTTCCATAGAGGAAATTATGTCATCTGTGGGATAAGTTATTGAGCATGTGGTGTGCTTGCAGGTTATTTGTATTCAATTCAATCATCGTTGTAAATGATTGTGTTCTTGATTCGTTACCCTGTTGTGGTCTGTTGTTATATGATGTGTCAGCTGCAACATCAGCTTCGTTGTCCTTGACCAATAAGTTGCTAACCTTTACCATAAATTGTACATTTTCTTGTAGCGAAGCCTTGTTCACCTCTGTCATAGTGTGGCATGTTTTGCTGACTACCATATGGGAGTGAATTTGAAGGTGGCTTGAGAGAAATCGGTTTGTTGCATAGGTTTTAATATGTGCATGATTTAGTGTTTTGGATTACTAAGTTATAAACTTGAATATTTAGAATTATGTTTGATCGTCGCTATATAGCTGAAATATTGTTAAACCTGAATCTCCTCTCTCTCCTCTAGACGTATTTGTGGACACGACAATGCAGGAGATGGTACAGGTGTGGCAGACTAATTTGAGGTATGCCTTTCTCAGACAGATTTTTCTGATAACAGTTCCTCAACTTTGTCTATTTGCCGATGACTTCCACGGATAGACTAGTTACTACTACCTGTATATGTGATTTTTTACGGCTTGGTTCATAACTAGACACGGCTGGTTGTCGAGTTGGTTTCTGACCAGACACAGGATGACTTGGTTTATAACCAGGCACAGCATGCTTTGGTTTCTGACCAGACACAGGGTGACTTGGTTCCTGACTGAATTTGGATGACTTTCCGCTCTCCCAACACGACAATACTTTACCTGTTCCCAGATCGTTCAGCAGACCACTGTCTACTTAATTTAATTTATTTTAACTCGTTTGAGAAGAGACCACATCCTCTCGATGGGGTTCATTTCGGGGAAGGGGGAGAGGGATGCGCCAGTGATCGGTTCCATGATCTTTCAAGAAAGCTGAAACATAAAAGCCTATTTTAGCTTTTATCTGACGTTTTGGGAATAATACTCAAATGAGATCGGTTGAAGAGATGCTGCATGATCCTGAAACATACATGCCACATCAATTTGTTTTTCATCGGGTATCCACAATAAGTTTTCTCAACAGAAGTTCGACAGAATTTCATATCTTGATTTCTCTACATAACTAAAGGTGCCCCTTTTCTGTCATAGCCATTGACAAAATGGGATAGAATGTGTTTATAAACGTTTATTTTGTTTTATCCTCTTGATAATGAATACATGCCTTTCACGTGCGCGAACTAGTCAAAACAAATATCGATATTTTAACTGGACTGGTCTGGATATATACAAGTGGAACAAGGGAATTGAGGCACTTAGGTGTCCACAGAATTCCCCCGCCCAGCATCCATCCGAGCATTTAAGCATTTGAAAATCCAGATAGGCTTACAAAATATATGGCCCAGAGTAAAAGGGGCTACCGGTACTATCTATATGGAAAATAATTCAGACAATATATATACATACCTTTTATTCGGTTGCTAGTGTGCTTGGGGTCGTTATCTTGCATGAAGCGCATGCTCTTTGGATATACGTTGCGGGCGAATGAGAGAAGATTCTGGTCCAAATTGTCCATAAACCCAACAGAATTCAGATAGCCGGTGAATACACAGATCTGCGCCGCTTCTCTCCAAGTTTTTCTCCCCAAAAATGTACTTCAAAGGGAAGCTTAGATTTTCCCACCTTCACAATAACATCCTCTCCCTTCAGTATGAATCGACGGTTCCCGCACGTACAACACTCGATGCTGGCCTCATCCTTAAATAAACGTCCAGAATATCTTCGCTCTTCAAAAGACAAACAAGATGCTTGAAATTGTTGATAGGCCTGACAAACTGACAATAGCGGCTCAATTTCTCCTTCCATCCCAGTTTCTTCAACTGAAGTCGCATGGTGCTTCTGGTAACGCGTAGTCCGGAAATATGTTCTAACGTCGACAATAGTTCTACAATGGTGATACCACCGTTCATGGTCGATCGCATTGTCCGTCGAGGTTTCCTGCCAGGTGATGTAGAATCGGCCATACCCGAGTAACTCACGACCATTTACTAAAAAAAGCCAGCCCCAAGGTGTATTCTATGCCACGAAGATCTCACAGTGAAACATATTCTGATCGAATGTATAGATTTTAAGATTGTACGACACGAGATTCTTTTTATCAGGTAGCTACTTTAGAAGATATTTTAGTCGGGTAAAAGAAGACTGTATTTTAGGTTATTTGAGAGAAATCGGTTTGTTGTACAAGTTTTGGAGTGTTATTGTGTTGATTGCTGGATTGTTGACTTGTTTTTGTTGAAATACTTAGAATTTTGTTTGATCATCGCTATATAGATGAAATATTGCTGAATGCGAAGTTAAACCTTAATTCTCGATCTCTCTCCTTTCACTCTAATAATGGCCCTACACAGTTGGGAATCTCGTTTACTCGCGTCGTTTCAACCAACGTCACAAAACATTGTTGCAGAAACTTATAAAACTGGGCTATTCCTTCAAGCGCCTCCACTCAAATTTTCTCAAATTTGGCGATACATATCGCATGCTGATAGCAAAATACGAGCGTAGCGTGCAAGATCTATGGCGTTACATTTCGTAACTTGTGTCTAATTCCGCTTAACCCGGGACTAGGGGCCGTACTTCCAGATCCTCATGGTGCTCATATGAACAGACACAATCATAGCGTGACTGAGATACACCATTCAATAGACAACGACTTTAGAACGATTATTATGGATTAAGAATACTGATCAGCGATACGGATTTTATATTTTTGGAACATCATGATGTCTTGTCGGCATCATTGAAAACTGTTGACCGCTTCTCTCTTGCAGGAAACTAGCCTATGTTTGTGTATACTATGATTGTCTTTTTGAATTTGGTGCTAATACTGTTATATGGATATGGAATAGGTCTTCGGATGTTGGACGCGGATATTCTTTAATGGACGACGGCTGAATTATGAAGGACGGACTAGACGCTTGTATGTATACTCAATAACCAGAAGCTGCTCCATCCCTGTATACAACTCGAGGCCTTCTTGTTGACCCCAATAGTTATTTATAGATTATAAGATTGCAACAGATTCTTTTTATCGAGCGACCACTTCGGAAGATCTTTTTGTCGGGTGATGGAGGACTGTGTCTTGGGTTATTTGAGAGAAATCGGTTTGTTTTATGTATGTTTTAATGTGTTGGATTACGAAGTTATTGGCTTAATTTTGTTTGATTCTCGCTATATGGCTGAAATATTGCTGAATGCGACGTTGAACCTTAATTCTTTCTCTCTCTCTCTCTCTCTCTCTCTGTTTTCTACTCCAATGCAAATGACCCTACACGGTTGGGAATCCCGTTTACCCGCGTCGTTGTCCACTGAATAACTTGAAGCTGCTCCATCCCTGTATACAACTTGGGGCACTGCCTTCTTCAGGTCATGGATGAATTGCTGGCACGTGTATTTCATGACAAGAAGATCTCACAGTGAAACATTTTGATCGAATGTATAGATTTTAAGATTGCAAGAGATTCTTTTAATCAAGCAGCTACTTTAGAAGATATTTTAGTCGGGTAAAATAGGACTATTTTAGGTTATTTGAGAGAAATTGGTTTGTTGTATAAGTTTTAATGCATTAAAAAGTTTTGTGTGTTGTGTTGATTGCTGGGTTGTTGGCTTTGTTTTGTTGAAATACTTAGAATTTTGTTTGATCATCGCTATATAGATGAAATATTGCTGAATCCGAAGTTAGACCTTCAATTCTCGATCTCTCTTTTTACTATAATAATGGCCCTACACGGTTGAGAATCTCGGTTACTCGCGTCGTTGTCCACTCAATAACCATCTGCTGCTCCATCCCTGTATACAACTCGGGCGCTGCCCCCAGTAGTTATTTATAGATTTGAAGATTGTAAGAGATTCTTTTTATCGAGCGATCACTTCGGAAGATCTTTTTAGTCAGGTGAGGGAGGACTGTCTTGGGTTATTTGAAAGAAATTGGTTTGCTGCTTAAGTTTTAATGTGTTGGATTACTAAGTTATCGGTTTGAGTACTTAGAATTTCGTTTGATCGTCGCTATATAGCTGGAATATTGCTGAACACGACGTTAAACCTTGGTTCTCTCTCTCTCCCTTCCTCCAATACAAATGACCCTACACGGTTGTGAATCCCGTTTACGCTCGTCGTTGTCCACTCAATAACTAGAAGCTGCTCCATCCCTGTATGCAACTTGGGGCACTGCCTTCTTCAGGTGTTGGATAAACTGCTGGCACATGCTTGGTGTAACACCCATCCAGACATCCCGGATACAAGTAACCATTTCTTCCTTTATAATTTTTTTAACTCGTTTAAGATAAGAGACCACACCATTTCGATGGGGTCCATGTGGGCTGGTTCGAGGGTGGGTGCGCCAGTGATGGATCCCATGATCTTTCAAGAAAGCTGAAACATAAGAGCCTATTTTAGCTTATATCTAATGTTTTGGGGATAATACTCAAATGAGAATGGTCGAAGAGATGATGCATGATCCTGAAACATATATGCCACATCAAAATTTTTTAATCGGGTATCCACAATAAGTTTTCTCAATAGAAGTTCGACACGATGTCATATCTTTTTTTCTCTATGAATGCGGGAATCAAGGTCTCAGGATGACAGCTACAAATATGAACGTGTACATGTACAGTACTGAAAGTACGATCACGATAAATAAAGCGCCCCGCCCTCAATTTTTTAACGTAAACCAAAGATGCCGGCACTTTTTGTCATTGCTACGGATAGAATGTGATTATAAACGTTTATATTCTTTTATCCTCTTGATAATGAATACATGTCTTTCTACAGGAAAACAATCGCGAACTAGTCAAATCAAATATCGATATTTTAACTGAACCAGGGAATTGAGGCACTTTGGTGTCCATACAATTATTTTTCGTAATCAGTATCCGCGCATATATACATCTGGAAATCCAGATAGGCTTACTAAATATATAGCCCAGAATAAAAGGGGCTACTGGTATTATATGGAAAATAATTCAGACAATATATATACATACCCTTTATTCGGTTGCTACTGTGCTTGGGGTCGTTATCTTGCGTGAAGCGCATGCTCTTTGGATATGCGTCTCGGGCGAATTGGAGAAGATTCTGGTCCAAATTGTCCTTAAACCCAACGGAATTGAGATAGCCGGTGAATATGCAGATCTGCGTCGCACCTCTCCAAGTTGTTCTCCCCCAAAAATACACTCCAAAGAGAAGCTTAGGTTTTCTCACCTTTGCAATAACATATCCTCCCTTCAGTCTGAATCGAAGGTTTCCGCTCCTACAACACTCGATGCTGGCCTCATCCTTGAATAAACGTTCAGAATATCTTCGCACCTCAAAAAACAAAGAAGACGCTTGAATTTGTTGATGGGTCTAACGAACTGAAAATAGCGGCTCAATTTCTTCAGTTGAAGTCGCATGGTGCTTCTGATAATGTGTAGTCCGAAAATATATTCTAACGTCGCCAATTATTCTACAACATTGATATCACGGTTTATCAGGCGATGTAGAAAACGCTATACCCGATCGGGGGCCATACCCGATTAACTGAAGAACATTTACCAGTTCCAAGGTGTAGTCCATGTCGCGAAGGTCTCGCAGTGAAACATATTCTTATCGACTGTATAGATTTTTAGATTGTAAGATATTATTTTTATAGAGCAGCTACTTCAGAAGACCGTTTAGTCGGGTGAACGAAGACTGTATCTTTGGTTATTTGAGAAATCGGTTTGTCGCATATTGTTGGATTACCAAGTTGTTAACTGGAATACTTATAATTTTGTTTGATCGTCGCTATATAGCTGAACGCGACGTTGAGCCCTAATTCTCGCACCCTCTATCATAGCTATTGACAGAAATGGGATAGAATGTGTTCATAAACGTTTATTTTCTTTGTCCTCTTGATAATGAATACATGCCTTTCTAAAGGAACACGATTTCCTTAAATCACCACCTGCGCATACGTTCATGGAAATTCAGATAGGCTAACTAAATATATGACCCTGAATAAAAGTGGCTAAGGGAGCCTCCCAGGAGTCAGAACTTTCCAGTGCAGTAATTTTTATTCTGATGGAACACAATTATGTTCATGTTCACGCACTGCGGTGGTCTAATGGTTTGAGCGTCGGCCTCGTAAGCGGTAGGTACTGGGTTCGATCCCAGGCCGGGTCATACCTAAGACTTGAAAAATGGAACTTGTTGCTCCCTCGCTTACGCTCAGCATTAAGAGGATAGAACAAGGACTGGTTCGCTCGGTGTCAGTATAATGTGACTGAGTGGGGTGTCATGTCTGCCTACGGCATGACATTTCAGTGGGACAGCACTATAAAATGGCAGCATTAGATCTGCTCTGTTACAAGTAGGTACCCCTGCCCCTCCCCCTCCCCTCCCTTCCCTTCCCCGTCGTGATATAGCTGAAAAAATGTTGACAGCGACGTTAAACCCTATTCACTCACTCACTCATGTTTTTTCCTCTGGAATTTTCTTGTCGAACAAAATTCCCGAATATTCTACACAAGTGGAACCTTCCTGCTGGATAATCTGTGAAAATGCGAAATTCCTGCTTCAGAAATGGAGAAAAGTGGTCCCTCCGCCGAGGCGTAGGGATACGCGTGCATGCGAAGAAAATGGCTTCGTGATATGCTGGCATCTGTACGGCTCGTGTCGTGTCTGTTTTGGGTCCTCTGTCTTTGTACAGCAGTTAAATTAAAGAGGCGGCAACTTCGAGGTAAGAACAACGATCATTATTGTGATATAAAGTAATGTTTATATTAATAGAGGTGTTCAATTTCATGTATTTGAGTATAAGTTCATGTTAGCTATAAAATTGTAACAATCTATCTGTATCGGTACCGGAAAAGATTTCACATTATTAGGCATTAGACGCCGGCATTAATTTTTTTGTTTGCGACACTAGGTTTTGGTCAATTTCCTTGAAAACACATCCTGAAAATAGCAATCTAAATACATATTTTTCATCTCCAGTATTAATCATCATAAAAATCTAAATAACAAATCTCCACCCATTTTCTTGTTATGTTTACGGAAAACGTGAAAGCCCTACGTGATTGTTGAAGATCGCCGGTGTTAGAAACGTAGGGTACACCTGAAAGAAAGTGAGCGGAGTTCAGCAGAAATGCGGGCCAATCGGGTTCCACGTTTTAATTTCAAGATCCTATAATATTAAATATGGAAAAAATTAAGTACATTTTTGTTGTATAGATGCCTTTTCAAGCAAAGTGATGAAAACCTGGTGTCGGTACCGTATGCCTATATCACAATGGATTCCCGACGAATGAAAATCACATACAAGGAAAAAATGTTAGTGAAGTTGATGCTGGGTCGATATCACTGGATTTGAAGGAAACTACAGATAGCCCTACAGGCACATCATATTTAGATCTCTATTTCTATAAAAATGAAGCGGGCATTCTCTCTCGTCGACTTTATGACAAAAGAGATGATTACAATTTCGACATCGTAAACTATCCCTTTCTGGACAGTAATATTCCAGTGGGACCTGCATATGGCGTATACATATCTCGCTTAGTAGCATTTGCTAGATCCTGTGTTAAATGTGACGATTTTAATCAACGTCACAAAATATTGTTGCAGAAACTTATAAAACAGGGCTATTCCACCAAGCGCCTCCACTCAAAGTTTCTCAAATTTGGCGATACATATCGCATGCTGATAGCAAAATACGAACGTAGCGTGCAAGATCTATGGCACGACGTTTCGTAACTTGTGTCTAATTCCGCTTAACCCGGGGCTAGGGGCCGTATGAACCATGTACTTCAGATCCTCATGGTACTCATATGAACAGTTACAATCAAAGCGTGACTGAGATACATCATTCTTTAGATGACGACTTTACAACGAATATTATGGATTAAGAATACTGATCAGCGATACGGATTTGATATTTTTGGAACATCATGATGTCTTGCCGGCATCATTGAAAACTGTTGACCGCTTCTCGCTTGCAGGAAACAAGCCTAAGTTTATGTATACTATGATTGTCTTTTTGAATTTGGTGCTAATACTGTTATATGGAATGTGGAATAGATCTTTGGATTATGGACGCGGATATTCTCTAATGGACGACGGCTGGATTATGAATGACGGACTAGACGCTGGTAATTACACACTAGTCCTTTGTGTTAAATGCCGTCATTTTCACCTGACGACGATACAGCTCACCAATCCCCAGTGTGACGATGATTCAGCTCACAAAACCCCAGTGTACGAGTTGTCACAGCGACACAGCTCACCAATTATCAATATTCGAGTTGTCAGAGCATTTCCATCAGAGCTCTCTAGATTTGTATCTAATACCAGTTATGCCGGTGCTAGGGGTCGTGTGGTCATGTCATCCAAGTTGCCACATGAACAGGTACAATAAAAGCGTACCTGAGATACAACACATATAACGAATCGTTAGATTCTTGGTATTTGCTTTAGAATAGGTTAACCGGAAGATTACACTGTAAAGTCATGTGGCTCTGTCAAAATGTCGGCACCTCTTCCCACTTCCCTTATATGTGTTGTAATCTCTGAAACCCTGAAACTGGGATCTCTTCAGGTATAATAGCAAGTAAACAATCAAAATAATATCGGCAGTTATCATCTGGTTTCATTCTAGATATGCATAGATGGAGAAATCTACCATTTCCGTCCTATTCGTAATTTATTTCCACCAGAGGATAGGCGACACATCTCTATCCATAAAATACGGATTAGGTCTAAAATCAAACATGTACAAGTTTAAAATAATTATTTAAATATTTACCGGTACTTGCAAACTGTAGGCTACACTCACCTGAACAGTCAGATCAAACCATGATCAGGCGATGTAGAATCGGCCATAGACGATTAACTCACGAATTTACTAAAAAGGGAGCCAGGAAGATCTCACCGTGAAACATATTCTTATCGACTGTATAGATTTTAAGATTGTAAGAGATTCTTTTTATCGAGTGATTACTTTGGAAGAACTATTTAGTCGGGTTATTTGAGAGAAATTGGTTTGTTGCTTAGGATTTAATGTGTGTTTGTTTCAATGCGTTGGATTACTAAGTTATTAGCTTGAGTACTTAGAATTTTGTTTGATCGTCGCTATATAGCTGAAATATTGTTGAATGCGATATTAAACCTTAATTCTCTCTCTATCTCTCTCTACTGTTGGGGGGTACAGACTCTTCATCAGTTTATAGTTTCTGTACCTGAAAAATTCAGCTGACAATTCATCCAAGTAAACATCATCGATGCTAAACCTATTCAGGTGATCTAGCTCTGAGAGGAATCTGAATCTGGATTATTATATGTCCAATCAATGAAATTATGGTTATCCACGAGGTAATATTTGTTCATGGGATGAATGGTCTCGAAAACACGTAGAAAATCTATATGGCCTACTTTGTAATCTATTGTGTATTTCTGAACAAGTTGCATAGGATAGTTAGTAGTTCCCGCCGTTTGGCATAAGCAACATAGGAGGAATAATAGGGGTCTGTCGCTATATTTTTCGCTTTGGAATGTATTGGGTCCACTAAACGGAAAAATTTAATATTCTCAGATTCTCTGTCATGTCTTCAAGCGATTAAAAGTGGATCTTCGACTCATCGCACCATCTTGAATATTTTACAATTATATGACTAGATTTGAACAGATTGATATTGTGTTTTGTTGCTTGCCTCGTCACATTGACATCAAAGGTAATACTGAGGCTAATAGAATGGCTAAGGCAGCCCTAGATTACAAGGTTGATCCTGTCGGAATCCCATATAGCGATTTCAGACCCTCTATCTGTACTTATGTGTATCATTCAATCTTTATGGGACGCTGTGAATAATAACAAACTTCATGAGTTAAAAAAAAATTCCTAACATTTACTACAAAAGAACCAGGTGTATTCCATGCCACGAAGATCTCACACTGAAAATTTTTCTTATCGATTGTATAGATTTTAAGATTATGAGAGATTCTTCTTATCGAGCTTTATTGCTGAATGCGACGTTAAACAATAATTCTCTCTCTCTCTGTCGTGGTTCCATTCATCTACCAAACATGATTAGCTTCGTAATAGTTCAGAGTCAAGTTCCAATCTTCCGTGCATACGTTTTATTCTTAGTTCCTTCAACTTTTTTACTGTTACTGATGCCAGTTTTGAAAACAAACCCAATAGAATTATATGTCCTAAGTATTTGTTTGGACACACCGATGTATTGGTGTAAGACGGTATTTGATACAAACATACCTGTATATAACTGTGACATAATAGTGAGAAAGTCTATAGAATTATCTCCCCTTGACTATAGACAAAATGTTTTGATGTGTTTTCTGATGAATGAATGTGGAAAACCGCATATGTGTAATCGTAGTGAAAATAGCTTATATGCCTATTGTGCATCACAGGATTTTCTCAAATATCTGATACACACTGTTTTGATTACCCCTTAAAAAACAGAATCTGGATGGTTGGATGTATTGTGTGGGTAGCTGTAAATGGTATATTGAATGGTACATACTGTAGTGAATTTGTTTCTTATTCAATGTATTATAGTTAATCTGTAGTTCACAATCCAGAAAGTGTCTGCTGATAGCACTAATCTCAAATTCTATATTGATACCTGGAGAATAATTCTCTGCTAAGTTTCTAATTACTGAAATCGTAGCCGGTAAATCTTGTTTCAGGAAAATATTTCCATCATCAATATATCTGTGGAAGGTCAGAATGTTGGTTGATAAGTGTCTGGTCAAGAATTTATGTTCAGTGAACAGTAGAACAAAATTGTTGGTATCTTGTGAGCCATAAGACCCAATGGCTAGTCCATTGGTCTGTTTGTAAAATTTCTTGCACCCATTGTTGAAGATAAAATTTTCTTTTATGAAGTCAAATATCTCCATAGAAAGATCTCGTAGGTTAATAGATATATATGATTTATCTGTGAGGAAAGTTATGGCTTCAGACACACACTCGCGTTTGACATTTGTATATAGGGATTCAAAACCGAAGGTCACAAAATGTGTCCATCCTATATCATCTGGTTATACAGAAATGTTACAGAGGTGAGCTGGAACTTGGTCACTGTTCTGTATGATCGGGTACGGAATATTCTGTACTTGAATTCTCTCTTAATATGGAGATGAAATCTTTCATTATGGTGGCCAATAACCTGAATGGCTCAAAAATAACATGGTTGAAGTTATTGATAACAGGTCTGCCTTTCAAAAGGTTTTGATTGTCACAACTCGCAGGCTGAGAGAGCTTATGTACTTTTTGGTAGCAGGTTGAGTATAGGAATGGCTATGTCCTCTAGTTTTCTATCACCTAAGTTTTATAATTGCTGGCCATATTGTGTTTCGCCAAGATAGGTAGAGGTGATGAGAGGTAGTTCAGATTTTGCTTTGGATAAAATGTTTGGTATATCATTTCATGTAGTTATATGTATGTACTCTTATCACTTAGCTGCCTGAGACATTCTGTAAGACACCATTCAGTGGAATTGATAGAACATCCTAAATTTTTATCTGTTGTAATGACTATCAGGTCATTTCTATTGGCTAGATCTCTTAAGTTCTTGGATACATGTCGTGGGAATAAATTGTTTCTTGGTGGCTGTCTCTGTGTTGTAATTGCCAAGTTTGTCACACAATGGAACTCGAGTATCTAGGCTAATACCCAGTAGTAGCTTTTCTCTTATACTGTTTTTGCAATCATATATTTTGAATGCTTTAATGAAAGATGGGCCTAGTTGCAATAACCACTCCAAATTAGGTGATGGTTTATAAGTAGTAAAATTGTGAAACCTCTTATGGGGTGTTTATTTCTTTGCTTTCTTGTTTTCTGAATTAATTAATTCTCTTTTCTTTAAGATTAGGTGGGGCTTCTGCAAAGATGTTTTTGTGCCAGGACTGTACAAATGTCGGAGCTTCCTTCAAAATGTAAGCCGTCCGGTGTGTATTATTGCGTCTGAGTGATGACAGTACGTGCAGAATTTCTTTCAGTTTGATATCTAATCTAACTTTGGTTATGGGGTCTTCCTCTTGACGGTTTTGCTGTAATGTTCTTGTCTTCTTTCTTCGTTCCTTCTGTCTTTTCCTCGTCCATTACCTCGTTGGTGAAAAGCTCGTTAAGAATTTCATCGACCCGGGACTCGTTGACCCATCGCTCCAGCTGTGGTAACAGACGATGGCACGCCAAGGTTTTTTATAGGGAAAAAATTGGCTCCGTGTCACGACGGTCAGGCATGCCAGTTTTTTTTAGATGTCTTTTCACTTTTTATGAAAGCAAATTTATTTTTTGGGCTTTTATAAATCACGAAAATTGTTCACAGCTTTCATCTCCGCTAATATATTCTAGTTTTTTGTAGAATATATATTATAGGTTTTGTAGAATATACAAAAAAAAATCATCTCGAAAAATTGGCATGCCTGACCGTTGGCTGAATGCCAACATTCGGGTACCGTTGGCATCCAGCCTAATTGCCTCGGTGCCAATTTCTTCGCTATAAAAAACCTGTCGTGCCATCGCCTGTGTTACCACAGTCTCAAGATGGCCGACCCAAGACGTCAATGTCCTGCAGAAAATGCAAATGGAGGCACCCCAAGATTTATTGTGCCTGTTATCCGTCCGGAAGCTGAAGAACGACAGGTTTTGATGAGGAAGAAAGTGAGGAAGATACGGAGATTGAAGAACTGACAGCCCCTTCTCCATCCATCTTGGAAACAGCGGTGGGATGGTTGACTGCAAGCAGACCTCCATTGTCAACTTCGCTTCCCCCAGCAACTCCTGATCCGGCAACGACACGAATGCCCCGGCTGAGACGGCAACTAGAGACGGGAAAAGTTACTCGACAATCCCAAGAAAACAGGATTCAAGAATTAGAGCGGGAAAATGCCGAACTTCGCCGGCAACTGGACTCGGAGCTCAAGAAGAACAACTGCACCATTTGTCAGGACTTCGAGAGAATTTATGTCTTTTTTGCATGCGGACATTTATCGATGTGGGGTATGTGTTTATTCAATTTTATATGCAACGCTGGGACTTGCCGCTGTGCTGACGACGAACAGCATATATTGCTCCGGTACCCGTCTGTCGGACTAATATTGCTCGAGCAATAAAGAATATTTCGGCCGTGAGATGTTTTTTTCCTGACATTTTTTTTTCAATGGCTCTTATCAGAGCCCCAACTCTTCCGAAAGAGAACTTCTATCAGAAGCACACTCAATTAAAAAAACAGCAGAATCACTCTCCTATTTCCCTATACCAAAAACAACACGTACACACACCATATGAATTTATAATATTTTTATTTAACAACAACGTCAACACGGAAGAATGAACATTTTTTTTCTATACACGATAATCTCTTAAATAATATAATTCATGTAGGCTTTACTTTCACGCCCAGAGATTATAAATATTTTGACTGATTTACGGTAGCGTGTTTGGCTAGACGAGCAACAAAAGTATACAATGCAAGTTACTTTGAGAAATGCAACAATTGTTCCAACATGGCAACATTTGCCCCAGTGACTCGGATATGAAAACTAACGGAATCCTAACACGGAAATATCTCTCTCTCTCTCTCTGAGTGTCAGTTATAGTTCAGTTTTCTAAATATTATGCGAATAAGGGTTTACTTTCACGCTCAGAGATTATAAATATTTTGACCGATTTACGGTAGCGTTTGGCTAGACGAGCAACAAAAGTATACAATGCAAGTTATTGTTGCAACAGTTGTATCAGGGCAACATTTGCCCCAGTGACTGGGATATGAAAACAAGCATCCAACACGGAAATATCTCTCTCAGAGTGTCTATTATAGGTGAGATGCCTCCAAGATTTGCATTCCATTACTGTCCTGTATTGCTTCTTTCAAACTCTCCTTCGTTAAAAACAGCCCCACACATTCATGCTCGATTTGGCTTAGCTAACTGTATTGACAACCGGAACATTCGCGCATGCGTATCACTCGAATGAGCGGATTCAGTTCATCCATATAAGTGTCGAAGAGTGTACTAGATAAACTCTGCATGATATCTCCAGTCAGCACTTCAGAAATGTCCGATGTCAGCCCTGAAGTTTACGCCACGCAGGTATCTGCAGCGCGACACCTGACGTGAAACGTATAGTTGAAGGATTAAATCAATCGATTAGGTGGATTGATTCAGCTCAGAGTAGTACTTCTCGTTGTGTATTATAGTTGTATATGACGGATTGACAAGTTGAAGAATCTGATGAGTTGCTATTGGATTTATCCAAACTATGATATATACATGAAGACAATATAGTATACGTCTAGCACGTATGAACAACTGAATGCAACTAAATTGATATCGACAATTAAAGCGTCTTAGTTTTCAACAGCACATGCAGTCTGGAACGTTACGCATAATAGAATCAGATTACGTTATCATAGCGTCATAAAGATATACCACAGACATGACGTCATTACGTTATAAGGTAGAACGTTATATTGACGACGTTACGGTATAATAGTATCCATTATTCTAGATGACGTTATTATAAAGTTCATGTTTGTCGATACTCGTCGACATTCTGGGGGCGCGAAAGATATACGTATTGTATACGTATTAAAGTCATTAACATGTTGACGTGTGAAGAAAATATGCGTAAAACAATAATATGCATTATTTGGCGCTAGCACAAATATCAGTTCATATATTTGTATGTCCAATACGTTCAATTACAGTTTAAGAACTTATGGCGTTAATAATACGAATTTTACGTATACTGTAGTATCAGTTTAATTAACTGATTAGTATCAAATGTCATTTTGTCCACCCTTTAATGCGTTCCTTAGCCTTGATGGCTGCAACTCGTTTTGGTAGAGTATCTACTGACGACACTAGTTTACTGTTATGTGTAACTTCTAAAGGAAACAGTTTCACTATCGGACGATTCGTTTGTCCTACACTTGTTCGAATTTTGGCTGAGCGAACAAGCCCATCATTACCCGTGTTCAGTTCCTCAACAACAGCTAATTTCCACATTACACGAGGAGAATGATTTTCATGAATCTGGACAACATCACCGACTTGAATCACTTGATTGTTATTGCCAGATGTACGGTGGAATTCCCTAAGGGCAGTTAGATATTCAAGTTTCCATCTGGACCAAAACCTTTGAATAAGTAATGCTTGTAGTTTGACTCGTTTGTTGATTGTAGTATGATCACCAAAGTCTGGTTCACGGAGTTCATCATTCTCAACGGGAGGATAAGGTAATGAAGTTATTCTTCTTCCGTATAGAATATGTGAAGGAGTCAAGGGTTCCGCATCTCCTATATCTGTAGACATATATGTAAGAGGTCTGTCGTTGATTACAGCTTCGATTTCAGTAACAATAGTTTGAAGCATTTCCAAACTGATGTGAGTTCGACCGAGAACCTTTTTCAGACAGTTCTTTGTCAGTCCTATTAGACGTTCCCACCAACCTCCATACCATGGTGCTCGTTTAGGTATGAATTGCCAATCTGTACCACGGTTGCTGAGTGACTGTTTCAGTGACGGAGATTGAAGCAAACGAGATAGAGTTTCTGAAGCAGCTAGATAAGTTGATGCATTATCCGAAATCATAATCCTAGGTAGAGATTTACGGCTTACAAAACGTCGAAACGCTCGTAAGAAGGAATCTTCTCGGAGGTTGGGAACAACTTCCAGATGAACTGCTCTTGTCGATGCACACGTAAAGAGACATATGTATGCCTTAGATTCGGATCCATCAGTGTTTGTAACGTATAATGCTCCAGTGAAATCTACTCCTGTAACACTGAATGGTGGTGATTCTTGTAATCTGATTTTCGGAAGAGGAGGTGGGTCCGGAGCCGAGTACGGTCTTCCGATAACTTTACGGCAAGTTACACATCTGCGTAGTATCCGTTTGACACATTGTCGAATTGAAGGAATCCAGAATGTTTGACGGATAAGAGTCACTGTAGAATTCAGACCCGCATGTAATTGACTGACGTGGGCATCCATCACTATCAAGGTAGTAAGTTCATGATGGGTGGGTAACAGGTATGGGAATTTGGCTTCTTCTCTCACTGGCGCATTATGAATTCTCCCGCCGCAACGAATTGTTCCGTCTTTGCCGATGAATAATCTGAGTTGTCTTACAAGCTGAAGACGATTTGGACAGTCTGATCGTATACTGGTTATTTCTGCTTGGTACGATTTCTTCTGACAGTCCAATATCCATGTTTTCCCGGCAAGCTGCAAATCAGTAGTAGTTAGTGGACCTGACTTTCTCTTAGTTTTGGCACACTTACAGTTGGAGATGAAACGTTGAACGTTTGCTGTGACGTGGAGCAAACGAGTGTAAGAACTGAAATTTTTAACATCAATCAATTTGTGTATACCTGTTGAATTCCGTGTTGATATTTCAGGAGATGACTTGACTTCGGACTCGTTATGATCGGTAACTTCTATCGTCGACATGGTCGTCACCTCTTCTGGATGCCATATGGGCCATTGAGTACTGTCACTGAGCCATTTTGGTCCGTTGAACCACAAAGTACTGTCTTTGAAATCTGTTGCTGTTATTCCACGTGTTAACAAATCGGGTGGGTTGGAATCTGTTGGACAATATCTCCAAGTATGTGACTGCGTCAGTTCGTGAATTTCCTTCACTCTGTTTGCGATGAAACATTTCTTGTGTTGTTTGGAAGATAGCAGCCAATGCAGAGTGATTTGACTGTCTGACCACAATGTAATATCTGTGGTGTCAATAACTGATATGACGTGGTTGGCTAAGCGCGATCCAACAACTGCAGCCATTAACTCTAGCTGGGGCAGAGTTATTTTCTTCAATGGAGCAACTCTGTTTTTGGCTATCACTAATCTGGTTTGGATTCCATCGGAAATGTAGACAGCTGCGCCGTATGCCTTTGGACTGGCATCACAAAAGACGTGTAATGAAATGTTTCCATCATGTTCGGTTTTGTCGAAGAAGTAGTGTCTTGGAATTTCCAATCCGGCAGCGTTATCTAAATCAGCCGCCAAATCAATCCAGGAAGATCGTATCTCTGTAGGTAAAGGTTCATCCCATCCAAATTTCTGTTCCCGAAGGAGTTGCATTAGAATTTTCGCTCGCACAGAAACTGGACTAAGAAACCCAAGAGGGTCGTACACCCTGGATGTTTGCTGTAAAATTTCGCGCTTGGTTATGATTGATTTCTGTACATCCGAGAGGTTGCGAGATGGATAAGATAGATGGTCCGTTTGTACATTCCATCTCATTCCGAGTATTTTGGTCTGTGCGTCTGTATCCAACACACCTTCTGAAGTGGCTAAATCACGAAGAGCCACACTGTTAGACTTCCACGAACGGAGATGGAAACTAGCTTTAGACATAAGTTGACGAGATTCTCGGAAGTAATCTAAAGCGTCACTTTCTGTGGGAACGCTGGATAGAATGTTGTCGACATATAGATCTCGTTTCAATAACTGAGTAACTTGAGCGTCATTCTCATCCATGTGTTTCAATAGCGTTGCATTGAGGATAAACGGTGAACATGTTGCTCCGAATAAAACTGCCTTGAATCGATAGGTGCATAACGGACTATTTGGGTCGTCAGGATTTTCAAGCCATAGAAATCTGGTGACGTCACGATCTTGTTCATCTAAGCCGACGTGGAGAAATGCCTTTTCAATGTCGGTGGCCAATGCAAATTTGTTGAGTCGAAACCTCATTAGGATCGTTGTCAAACAATTTATATTTGGTGGGAAAGTTTGTAGACAGTCGTTGAGACTTGGATGAGCAGAAGATTGTCGACAACTACAATCATACACTATGCGAATCGGAGTTGTGGTTGAGTCTTTCTTGACCGCATGATGAGGGATATCGTGAACTGGATTATTTGGAGAAACGGTTGTGTCAACTTTCTCTATGAAGTCACGGCGTTACTGGTCAGAAATAATTTCACCATATTTCTTGAGTAGACTCGTTTCTTGACTAAGTCTCTTTATTGTATTTTGTGTTCTCCGAAGTGTGACATTGTAGTTAGTAGGTAATGGAGGGTGATCATCTTTCCACGGCAATTTCGCCTGATACTGACACTGTCCATCACGCAAAATGATAGAGTTATCCTGATATGTCTCTAGGATATTCTTGGTGTTCTCATCTGATTCTCGGGTACTAATTCCGAGACCTTCCAATTCCCAGAAACGTTCCAGATTGAATTCTTCCATTTTATGGGAGGTTAGAATGTTTAGCACAGTTGATGAAAGATTCTTGGATTCCTTTGAGAGTGGGCCCGAAAGTAAATATCCTATCTTGGATTCGACAGCGGTTGGACCATCTCCACGAATGACTTTATCCTGGACGATCTCCCAGTAGTAATCAACTCCAATTAGTAGTGAAATTTCGAATGTGTCCTCTTCCGTCACAGGATGTGCTAAACGTAAACCTTTGAGATACGCTAAATCACGTATTTGTTGTCGGAGTCCATTACTTAGAGGAACGGCAATCTCTGGAACGATCAAAACTTCTAATGGTAATTTCTCACCATTTCCCGTTTCAAGGTGGATTGTGGCTAACTTGAGATGGCGCACATTTTTATTAGTGTCACCAAATGTTGAAAGTGATATGGTATCAGTTCTAGTAGGAACCAGTTGAAGTTTCCTAGCGAGAGATTCTGTGATGAAGGATCGTTGCGCTCCTTCGTCGAAAAGAATGTTTGTAGTGGCTTGAATTTGTTCCAACCAGACAGGTGCTACAGCGGTTTTGAGTAAAACTCCCGTAGATTGTTGCCCTGTGAAAGTTGCACTGTGGAGTATTGGAACGGAGGACTCTGCATCACTGTTTACTACGTTCACAGATGTGCCTGGTTCGGATGTGGAAAATTCCTTTGTTGTAATTGCAGATGGGTTAGAATTGATTCTGCATAGACTTGTGTGGTGTTTCCGATGGCAATTACGGCAACTGTATTTCGAGCGACATTCTGATACTTGATGAGGTTTCAGACAATTGAAACACAATTTCTGTCGTCTGACTATTGACATGCGAGATTCATAATCAGGAACTCTGGTACAGTCATTTGATGAAAAACGTACATACCTTGGGTTTGAAGTCGTTGTTTACTTTCTTTGGTGGCTTGCGATGTGATTTTGTCCCGGTGAAGAATGTCGCAGTGGTCGGAAGTATTTCAGTACCGGTACATTCGAATGTTGAGGGTTTTCGAACGATCTCAAGAATACTGACTTCGTGAAGTATAGCCTTCCTTAATTCGCTTAAAGTCCAGCTGATATTTCCGTGTTGTCGAGCAAGATTTTGCTTGATCTCATCTGGTAATTTTCCAAAGATTATCGGTATGAGTATTATCCCGAAAGTGTCCTGGTGTTGACCAAGAGCCTCTAATCCACGAATGTAAGATTCGAGTCTATCGTAATAGACTCGCAAACTGTTAACATTGTTCCTTGGGCTTGGTAAATCTAGCATAGCTTGGATGTAGGCTTCCGTAATCTTATGGGGTTGTCCGAATCGCTCGGTGAGTAAATTAACAGCTTGTCTGTAGTTGGCGTTGGTAAGCGTAAATCCAGCGATGGACTGAGCGGCGTCATCCCGTAACAAGGTCTTCAGGTATCTGAACTTTTCTACATCTGATAATGTAGAGTTCAGATGTACAGTTGATTCGAAAGAATCCCAAAATGATTGCCACTGGAGAATATCTCCGCTGAATGTAGGGAGCGTAAGTTTCGGCAACTTATTCTGGACATGATTGAAATTCGATCGACTCTCCGAGTGATTCGTGTTGTGGTCCCTCTCATCGAAGTGTAGCAATTCTGGTGGTAAATTATCTCTTCTTGTTCTCTGTGTCGGCGGAGGTTGTTGATCTCTCTGAATTTTCAAGAACCCTTCCAGTTGTTTAATCTTTGTATTCAATGTCACGTTGTATTCAGTGGTTTGGGTGACTTCGTCCTCAATATCGCCGATATCAGACAACTCAACGATTTGTTCGTTGAATGTCTGTAGAAGTTTCCTTTTTTCGTATGACAGTTCCAGTATAGTAGATAAATGGCAGAAATCCACATTGGAAGGATTTCCTTGAACTTCCTCGTAGTTCCTCAGTAAATCTGCAACAGATCCGCGATGTGCTGCACGAACGGTTTTCAACTTGGTCAAATCCATCCTGGTCACGGCACCAAAATGACGTGAAACGTATAGTTGAAGGATTAAATCAATCGATTAGGTGGATTGATTCAGCTCAGAGTAGTACTTCTCGTTGTGTATTATAGTTGTATATGACGGATTGACAAGTTGAAGTTGCTATTGGATTTATCCAAACTATGATATATACATGAAGACAATATAGTATACGTCTAGCAAGTATGAACAACTGAATGCAACTGAATTGATATAGACAGTTAAGGCGTCTTAGTTTCCAACAGCACATGCAGTCTGGAACGTTACGCATAATAGAATCAGATTACGTTATCATAGCGTCATAAAGATATACCACAGACATGACGTCATTACGTTATAAGGTAGAACGTTATATTGACGACGTTACGGTATAATAGTATCCATTATTCTAGATGACGTTATTATAAAGTTCATGTTTGTCGATACTCGTCGACACAGCTCACGAACACGTCGTCTCCTGCATAAAATTTTGCTTCTGGGTGCCCGTGAAGCTCAATGAGCGCCTCGACGCATCTGTACAATGCCTGTACTTTTGCCCACGTCTCAAACATCAACGCGATATGCTTAGGGAGTTTGTCATCCCAGGCTGATGCACTAAAGTGTAATTGTTCATCTTTCACGGTTACAATTAAATAGGAAGTGAGCTCCAAGTGTTTATCCGGGCAGCCTGGTAGGCCTGCTGGATGATATCGTTCACCGACTGCACAGACACGGGGAGTAGGACCTCTTACTCAGCTTGCTGAGGCATTTTTAAGGGTGCTAGTTGGGTACGAGCACGTTTGGCAGGTGCACCGGGCTTATCCTGGGCACGTTTGGTACCTGTACTCTCTTCGGAGATGTCGTAGTCGATGACTAAGATGTTATCTTCTGTTTCCTCGGGTTGAAGTAGAGACGCTATTCCTTCATTCCCCGTCTTCCTCAGTGCCTTCAGGAAGGCCTGAAATGCTAAGGGACCACGGCGCGGTATATCGTCGATCAGGACTCTGTTTCGTCGTGTATTGGTCCTCTCCGCCATGATATCTTCCCCACTGTGTTTAGTGATTATGTTTTACACCAGGAGCAGATCACGTATATCGGCCACATGCTGCATCTCATCAATGAGCTTGACACGGTGCTGCAGAAGCTTAGCTCGGTCGGATGAGTCCATGGCTTGGGTAGACAGAATGATACAGGGCAGGCAGGTCGGTTAGGCAGGCAGTGATCAGGTCGATAGCTATGGATGGTCAGTGAAATAGTCGGTACCGAACTGCAAAATGAACCCCTTTTATAGGGGAAAAATTGGCACTGAGCCAATGGAACCCGGATGTTGGCTCCCAGCCAATGGGCACCCGACCAATATAAAACTTGGCACCCAGCCAATTGGATGAGTGCCAACGGAACCCGGATGTTGGCATTCAGCCAATTATAAAATTTGTCAAATGGAGAGAGGTTAACCAGTACAGTCGGAGAGCCTGGAGTGACCTGGATTCTTCTGAATGTTGCCTGACCGGTTTCGATCTGGTGTGGATCTCATCAGAGGCTTGCAGATGGTGACTGCTGACCGCTTTATATACCCGTGGGATGTTGACCGGTGTTGTCAAGTGTGAGTAATATGTTGACCGGTGTAAACAAAACTTACCAAGCTGTTGGCCGGTGTTGTTAGGTGTTTGACATGTTGACCGGCAGATTTGTTTCTGGGTCGGCATGTTGACCGGTGTGGGTTGCTGGGTACCGATGTTGACCGGTAGAGAGCAAAAATGGCCTAGTGTGTTGACCGGTGTGGTAAAAGAAGCGGATTTAGGCCTTGGTTTGGGCTTAAGGGGTCTAGAGTATGGCATAATGGCCAAAAGACCGACAAAAAGAAGACAAAGGCTGTCTTTAGTAAGAGCAAATAAAAGTTTTATTTGTAACGGGCTCGGGAGTCATAGCAAATCATCAATGAGACTATCCCAGTAGTCCTGATTGGAGAATGTTCCAGTGGGTTCCCAGTAATCACAAAGTGGTGTGGTGAGGGATTCTGAACTCTCAGTCGGGATGAGGCAGGTCCTCATAGCATCTGAAATGATAGTGCTCAGAGGCAGCGTACCTGAGGTGTCCAGGCTGTTGGTGGTGCTTCCTTCCCTTGGAAGGTGTGCGGCGCTACTGGAAGACGGGGAGGAGGTCCCTTCAGTGGTGGTTTCATGTGGAGTCGGCACATCAGTCAGTGTGAGACTATCAAATCATTGAAGTTCTCAAGACAGAACCGTCTCTTGAATCCAGCACCACCATGCGCCGCCTGCGCGAGGTTTACTGGATCTACCAGCTGCACACCAGAGCTCCATTCGGCTTAAATGAAAAGGAATAATTACACATTGTTATTTTCTCTTTTTGCCAAATTATAAAATTTGTCACCCAGCCAATGCTGATGCAATCCAGTATGTACAGACCGTACAGGGCGGACACCCAGCCAATTATAAAACGTGACACATCGGAAGGACTTCCCTTATATGTGTTGTAATTGAACACTTCAAGGTAAGCCCATGCATTCTTCAATTTTAAGTTAAACCTTAATTCTCTCTCTTTCTTATTGCTATATCGCTGAAATATTGTTGTTGGATGCTGAAATACTGCTGAACGCGACGTTAACTCCTTATTCTCTTTCTCTCTCTTTCTTATTGCTATATAGCTGAAATATTGCTGTAAGCGACATTAAACATTAACGCTTGCATTTCGCTCCAATCTGATCCTATCTCTCTCCTTTCTATCGCAGATTCCGATACTAAAACTTTTGAATTGAATGAATTGAAGAAAGTTGTCTGACTCCTAACAATGTAGACCAAACGTCTTTGCGTAGATCAAACTTGACTGTCCGGTGCCAAATGTTGACGAGTTCATTGCCGAATGACACAAACTTGCATATAATAGTGCTGTTTCCATGTGTTGCTTTTTCGTGCCTAAGTATACACTTGGGTTTAGGAGCCGTGTAAGTTTTTACATTGCACCGATACGGAATGTCTTTGTTAGTATAGCTTGTATTTTGATGAGATGTTTCTCACTGAACATAACGAAATGGGTTTTTTTCATATGGAAGAAACTCACTTTTGGGTGAGCGCGACAGAGATTCTTTCGGCAGTATGTGTGCCTGTTCCAGAAACAAAAAAAAACTGTTTGATAATGCTGATTCCGCCTTTTCGAGAAACTTGGTTTCAGACTTGCACGATTTTCTTGCATGGCAGTTTTTAAACATACTCGGCTCGCCATACAAAAGGATAGTTTTTGCATGTAGAATTTTCGATCTCGGCCGGTACCCCATCTAGTTTCAGATTATTCTTCTTTGAAATGATCGCATTTTGTGGATGAAACCAGTGGATCACTGGAATGTCTTGTTATTTAAGGAAGCCCTAGCTATTCGGCGATCAAATCCTAATCTTAACAGTGGTGTAAAAGCTTCGAAAGAGCTACAGTTATTCAGATAGACTACTGTTTATTATTTTGGTATTTTGTTGCCAATTTCAATGGGTTTTTTTTTTAATATATATATTTCATTCCATCAATCACTGTTTAGATAAGATTAGATTAGATTAGATTTATTCACCATGGAAATACAATATTACATATAAATTTTACATAAATGGAAAATTTAGGCAAGAATGGATTATTAAATAGCATGATCGAGGCGGGAATAAAGTCCAAAGGACTTGTTCTATCCCAGAGTAACAGGCATGTATTAATTTCTATTGCTCATGGTAGGTGACCTAAATCTAAATCTGGCCAGGCTGTACTTGCGAAAGAGCGCGAAACCACTTACAAATGAAGCAGATATAGTTTTAACTTAGATTTAAAAATTGAGCATGAGTTTATGGTCTTTAGGTGCCGGGGTATTTTGTTCCATTCTCGAGGTCCCGCTGTCTTGTAAGTATAATAGGAAAGATTGGTCGATATAAATTGATATTTCGTGTTCTTGTCTGATACTGATGAACAGCAGCTTGTCTAGTAAAATAGTTTTGAAAGTTAAGTGGAAGCCGATATGAATGGTGAATGAACGCATGGACATGTCGAAGAAGGCAGTACTGGTTAAGCTGAGAAAGGGTTAATATTTCTAATTTCCGAAAAATGATAATACAGCCATCCAGCATTTCTGTGGTGTGTGTATTCCTTGTCTTGCTAATTAATAGCTTAATATAATTCAGCATTTCCCATTCTGTAACTATCTAATTCTCTATATTTTATTTCCGATTTCAATCCTCCATACATGTACCTTTGTTACGTTTCTCTAATCAACTTAATACATATTTTCTTTTTTTTTCTAATCTCTGTTCCACTTGTGTTTATTCCCCGGATTGACATTTCTGCTGCCACTCTATACACATTCACACACCTCAATAAATCACCACCCGTCACTATTAATCTTTATCAAACTATTGTCATTTCGATTGTGTATTGCCAGGCCTATGTGTATTCCTTGTCATGCCTATTTGCCACTCATGTTTACCTTATGTTCACATTATCTGATTGGCTATTGCCCTCTAATTTTGTGTATCTAACCATTTCAGTCTTTGTTAGTCGTTTTTGTATATAAGAGCCTGTAACTACTGTTAAATCACATCCTGAAGATGACAAATAAAATTTTGTCGAAATATTGAGACTGTCGCCATGCGTTTATTAAGTTTATTCGGAGTTACTTTGCTTCTACATTAAACCAGTGTTATTCGTTGCAAATCTTCTGGTGCATGCTTTTTTTTCGTGAGGATAGATTTTCTTACTGTATCTGAGGCCAGTTCTGAAAACAAACGCATTAATGTATTTCCTAAATATGTTTGAAGACATCGCTGTAAGGCGTCTGTATTTGATACAAAGATACCTGTATTTGATGAGTGTGTTACATTGACAAGATCTCTAGTATAGAGCCGTCGATTGTATTTACGGCTGTCAACCTTTACTAAAAAAGGAACCAGCCCCAGCTTCCATGCCACGAAGATCTCACATTGAAACATATTCTGATCGACTGTATAGATTTTAAAATTGTAAGAGGTTTTTTTTATGAAACGGCTGCTTTAGAAGATATTTTATTAGTCGGGTAAATGAAGACTATTTTAGGTTATTTGAGAGAAATCGGTTTATTGTCCACGTTTTTGGTGTGTTGTGTTGATTACTTCTGCATTGTTGGGTTATTATTTTTTTTGTTAGAATACCGTACTTAAATGTTTTGTGCGATGCTGAAATACTGCTGAACGCGACGTTAAACCTCAATTCTCTCTCTCTCAGTACTATATAGATGAAATATCGCTGAACGCGACATTACACCGTAATTCTATCTCTCTCTCTCCCGAGGTCACTGCCGAATGACACAAACTTGCATAGTTTCGTGTCCATGTGTTGCTCTGATGTAAATTTTCACACTGATTTGTGTTTAGGAGCCATGCAAAGCACTGATATGGAACGTCTTTGTTAGTATTGATTCTTTCGGCAGTATGTGTGCCTGTTCCAGAAAAAAAGAGCTGTGTTGATAATGCTGATTTGGCCTTTTCGAGAAACTAGGTTTCAGAATTCCTTATATTACGATGTATGAACGTACCCGGCTCCCCATACAACAGGATAAGTTTTGCATGAAGAATTTTCGATCTCGGTCGATACCCACCCATCTCTCTCTCAAATTTTGTATTTCTCTTTGAATTGATCGTGGATGAAACAAGTGTTGAGTGTACTTCACAGTTGAGCGCATTTATCAGTAGTTTAGACTTATTTGTAGACTCCTGGTAACAGTTGCTGACTTTTTAATATCTGTCTATTGTCTATGTCTTGCACGGATGGACTAGTTACTACTGCCTGTATATGTGATTTTTTACGACTTAGTTCCTGACTAGACACGGCAGGTTGCCGAGTTGGTTTCTGATCAGACACAGGATGACTTGGTTTATAACCAGGCATAGCATGACTTGATTTCTGACCAGACACAGATTGACTTGGTTCCTGACTGAATTTGAATGACTTTCCGCTCTCTCAACACAATACTTTACCTGCCCCTAGATGGTTTAGCAGACCGCTTTCTATTCAGTTCTCGGTCAAGTTGACTCCTTTGTTGCCCAAAATGGCTGGTATCATTTTCCTCGCCAACTTTCGTACAGGTGATGTTTTTAAAATTTTATTTCTCCTGTCGAATATCTCGAAGTGGACCTTATCCATGTTACACTCCATATGTCTCGTTCCGTGTCTGACAAATATCCTACTGCAGCCAGAACACTTCCAACCCAGTCCAGAATGTTGTTTAAGTACATGTCTTTTCCCAGCACGGAGCTAACTGATTCTTTGATGGCCACAAATATTACAATCCCAGTATAAATTTTGAAAGATAATGTATACACAGAGTAAATACTGTTCGGTTGATCTGTGCTTATGAGAGAAAGTTGTTTCAAGCTTTGTGGGATGCTATGGATAATAAACTTCACGAGTTCAAAAATCTGTAGGCTATACTCATCTGAACATCCAGAAACGTTTCGATCAAGCCATGATCAAACGATAGAATCGGCCATACATGATTAACTCTCGAACATTTACTGAAAAAAAAAATAGCCAGTTCCAAGGTGTATTCGATGCCATGAAGATCTCCTAGTGAAACATATTCTTATCGACTGTATAGATTTTAAGTTTGTAAAAGATTCTTTTTATCAAACAGCTAACTTATAAAACAGGGCTATTCCATCAAGCGCCTCCACTCAAAGTTTGGCGATACATATCGCATGCTGATAGCAAAATACGAACGTAGCGTGCAAGATCTATGGCACTACGTTTCGTAACTTGTGTCTAATTCCGCTTAAGCCGGGGCTAGGGGCCGTATGAACCCATGTACTTCAAGATCCTCATGGTACTCATATGAACAGTCACAATCAAAGCGTGACTGAGATACATCATTCTATAGATGACGACTTTACAACGAATATTATGGATTAAGAACACTGATCAGCGATACGGATTTGATATTTTTGGAACATCATGATGCCTTGCCGGCATCATTGAAAACTGTTGACCGCTTCTCTCTTGCAGGAAACAAGCCTATGTTATGTATACTATGATTGTCTTTTTGAATTTGGTGCTAATACTGTTATGTGGAAAATGGAATAGGTCTTTGGATTATGGACGCGGATATTCTCTAATGGACGACGGCTGGATTATGAATGACGGACTAGACGCTTGTAATTGTAACTTTAAAGGATCATTTCAGTTAGGCAAAAGAAGACTTTTAGGCTATTTGCAAGAAATGGGATTGTTGCATATGTTTTAGTGTATATGTATGGCAAGCCAAAGTGCTTTTTATTCGAGAATTTCCGATATCGGAATTAAAATTTCCGATATCGGGAATTGCAATTTCCGATATCGGAAATTCGGGGACAATTCCCGATATCGGAAATTCAATTCCCGTTATCGGAAATTCAATTTCCGATATCGGAAATTGTCACTGAATTTTCTATATCGGAAATTGCAACTCTAGGGTGCACTCCACATTTAATACGTTTTCTCTGGGTTGCGGGTAGAATTTGACACATTTTTATATATTTTATGGAGTTTTTCAGAAAAGTTGAAGAAGGGTAACGGAGGATTGCACGTCTTTCCTTTTCAATTTCAATAGCTCACAAGTCTCCTGAAATAAGGGCACGAATGTGCCCATTTAGAAAATATATACTTTTACAAGTTTTTTTTTAAGATTTTACATCTATTTATGGCCGAAGATCCGAACCCATGCCTGTTTTTAACCGCACATGATTTAGGTGTGGAATGCACTAGGTTTTTGTAAAGCTTCCAGCTTTCATTTCCGATATGGGAAATTCTATTCCCGATATCGGAAATTGAATTCCCGATATGGGAAATTCTATTTCCGATATCGAAAATTGTCACTGAATTTCCGATATCGTAAATTCTAATTCCCGATATCGGAATTGCAATTTCCGGTATCGGGAATTGCAATTTCCGATATCGAAAATTCGAAATAAAAAGCACTTTGGCTTGCCATATATATGCATGTTTTTGAGTGTGTTGTGTTGGTTACTTCTGGCTTGCTCGATTCTTGACTTCTTTTTGTTGAAATTCTTGAAGTTTTGTTTTATCGTCGCTATTTAGTTGAAATATTTCTGAACGCGACCTTAAACCTTAATTCTCTCTCTCTTTGGTGTGTCTATTGTTACCTCGAAATGCTGACATTTGGTCGTGTCATGCGGGCCGCTATGAAATTTCTCATTTTGGCTAGGCTCAGTTGGACCCTTTCCGCGTCGTGAGACTCGCTGGCATTAGTCACAAGGTCAATATGCGTTATTTTCACGTTTTTCGGGTTGCAGATTGGTTGACTGGAGACATTTCTTATGGCAGCTTCAACTGGGTCTAGCCTGGTGCTCTGTTGACTTGGGTACATGGTTCTGGTGACCTTGTCATCCTGTACCGATACATAGTAAGTTCCTCCTGTATTCAATGAGACAAGAGGCTAATTTTGTGGTAACGGTAAACATTCCAAATATTCAATCACCTTTCCTATTACGATCACCCCCATTTTATCGGGAAGTTGACGATCGGAAGTTCTAACTCAGATACGATCACTCCATGAAGTGGCAGTCTCGCATTCCAACGTAAATACGATCACGATATTTAGGTCGCGAAACAATGCCAGAATTCGGCTCGATCGAAGGCTTCATCGCGGAAGTAACACAACCAGATTATCTCTCCAAGTTCACAAATTCTTAATTGTAGATTAATTTGGAATGTCTTTTCTTAATTGTGCAGAAGTAAATTATTACTAGTAAAGTACGTATGCTTTCATTTTCCTAGTCCGGCAACTACGCTCACATACCCGGCCGTAATATTATGGAAAATCATTTTTCATTTCATGTATGTTTATAAACTAGATAAATTTAAAATAAGATTGGTTGATTAACCAATAATGTCCTAATCGATATATTGTTATTACTTTCAGGCCAATGGCACCCTTGCCGTCAAGGAAGAAAGGCTGCATCAATAGGCGTCCGTCGGGACTTAGGGTCCATTTCAGGGCCACCCAACATCAAGATACATTTCCATGATGACACTAAACGGGTCAATACTTGGAGAATATATTTCATAAAATTTGTGAAATAAAGGATCATGAAATACAGTGTCTTTTTTTTGCGTGTGTGGTATTTTATTCACCTCGTATATATGTAATAAATGGGATATATTTTTAAATATTCCCGCACTATTGCGACCTGTTCATGTTGGCTCAATGACTTTGTTCGTCGCACTACAAAAGGTACCTATACCTACCTGCATCAGTCTATGGATATAAATAAATATCTAATGCGAGGGTTAAGTTATTGTTTTGTATTTATCGAGGAACAGCTCACTGGACTCCATTTCCTGCTGGAATAAGCTCATCTAATTTATCAACAATTATCGGTACGCCGTTTAGTAAACTTTTCAACAAAGCTCTATTATTAAAGGGGTATTCGTAATTATTATCATTGTCTCCTACAAATCCTTTCTCAGGTCATTCCTGATTACAAAACAATTGATATATAGTTTTTACCCCTCGGCCAACTTTGGCCTAGGGGTATTGTCGTCATCATGTACGGCTGTCCGTACGTCCGTTCGTCCGTTACCGCGATATCTACAGAATCGTTTCATGCATGGCAACCGAACTTGTTACATCTATTTATCTTCACGTAAATCAGAAGCCTATCGAAAATGAGTCATCTCGGACAATATTTTGCAGAGTTATTCCCCTTTATATGATTCACTCATCTTGTTCCACTAACAAGTTTTTTTTGTCAGTGATTATGATAAACAAAATTTATTCACAACATGATTTGTAGTTTTACTTTTTTGTTTTGCTAACAACCTAACCTAACAACACTTTTTAGTTGCCACACGTCATTTTATATTCCCACCGCTTAAATGTTTCCCCAAATTTGGCTCTCTTCTGATGATTTCCATTTCAGCAATTTTAGTTGTGTTTACCAAGATATGACAAACGTATATCTATAGTGTATGTATTTTTTCCAGAAACAAATTAATTTAAGGGGAGGAAAACTTTTCTATTTTTCAAAGAAAGTACACTTACAATACCAGGGGTAAATATTTCTTCCCACAAGCCAATCAATTGGTAGAGACACCCTTACATTATAATAGCTGGGGTTCAGAGCCGAGGGGTTTCGATAGCGCAGCTTCATGTCTTGAGAAGTATGTGTGTACATTTATATGGGTACCATGAAATGTTACCGTCCACATGTATGTTTTCCCGCCAAAACGAAAAAAACACGGGGTCAATATCCGGGTACCATGTCTTAGTGCCAAATGGATATGCGTAAATGGTTCTCGTTTTCAACATAGATTGCCGGCTTTAGCACGTATGTACCTCTTGCATGGACAATTCAAATACCTGCACACATTAAAACAAGTCTGGTCAACGATAATTGCCATAATCATTTCCTGTCATAAAAGATTTAATATCAACGACAGCCATCAAATACTGCGGCCTGTTTTTAGCCGCACATCATTTAGGTGTGGAATGCACCCCTAGGTTTTGTAAAGCTTCCAGCTTTCATTTCCGATATCGGAAATTCGGTGACAATTTCCGATATGGGAAATTCTATTCCCGATATCGGAAATTGAATTCCCGATATTGGAAATTCTATTTCCGATATCGAAAATTGTCACTGAATTTCCGATATCGGAATTGCAATTTACGATATCGGAAATTCGAAATAAAAAGCACTTTGGCTTGCCATATATATGCATGTTTTTGAGTGTGTTGTGTTGGTTACTTCTGGCTTGCTCGATTCTTTTTGTTGAAATTCTTGGAGTTTTGTTTTATCGTCGCTATTTAGTTGAAATATTTCTGAACGCGACCTTAAACCTTAATTCTCTCTCTCTTTGGTGTGTCTATTGTTACCTCGAGATGCTGACATTTGGTCGTGTCATGCGGGCCGCTATGAAATTTCTCATTTTGGCTAGGCTCAGTTCGACCTTTTCCGCGTCGTGAGACTCGCTGGCATTAGTCACAAGATCAATATGCGTTATTTTCATGTTTTTTGGGTCGTAGATTGGTTGACTTATTTCTTATGGCAGCTTCAACTGGGTCTAGCCTGGTGCTCTGTTGACTTGGGTACATGGTTCTGGTGACCTTGTCATCCTGTACCGATGCATAGTACGTTCCTCCTGTATTCAATGAGACAAGACCCTGCTTGAAGTGGCTATTTTTTGTGGTTACTGTTCTTATACCATGTGTTTTTCCCCACCATCACTGCATTTCAAAGGCGTGAAATTTTCATGAGAATTTAAGGTGATAAGCATTTGTTGCTTTGTCTCCATTGCTGTACGATTTCAATGTGCCCGGCAGTCATGGCAGTCTCGATGATTTCCACTGAACATGCGGTTAGGTTTTCAGTTACGCATTTTGCTTTTGAGTGAAAAGATCCCGTTTGTTATCCTTTTTGATAAGTATCAGTTCAAGTCGTACCCGCTTTCTAATGCATGTTGTCAGCTTTTGGAGAAAAATGCCTTTGCCGCAACCAGGAAGTATTTCATTCAGATGTATATTGTTCACCTTCTTTTTGGAGTGTTCTCAGTTTGTGTACAGAGTATTGATAATAGCACATCTGATTACCAGTTTTGATTGCAAAATGATTTATATATATAATACATTGTGAGTTCCTCCTGTATTCAATGAAGCAAGACCCTGCTTGAAGTGGCTACTTCTTTTATGGTTACTGTTCTTGTAACGTGCGTTTTTTTTCTCCCCAAAACTGCAATTCCGCGTCGTGAAATTTTCATGAGAATTTAAAGTGACAAGGATTTGTTGAGAACTTTCTAAATTTTTGCTTTGTCTTCATTGCTCAATACCAAGTGCTTTCCAAAGAGCAGGAAATTTGGGCTGTACGATTTCAAATGTACCTGGCAGACGGATGATTTTTGTCTACAATCTGGATGGTTTCCACCGGAACATGCGGTTATGTTTTCAGTTGATGCTTTTGCTATCTGGGTCGGAAGATCCTGTTTGTAATACTTCTCGAGTTCAAGTCGTATTCGCTTTCTAATGCATGTTTCCATCTTTTGGCGAAAAATGTCTTTGTCGCAGCCAGGAGGTATCTCATTCAGATGAGATCTTTGATTGAAACATATTCTGACGACTATGGATTTTAAGATTGTAAGAGATTCAAGCATGTACTTTAGATCATTTTAGTCGGGTAACAGAAGACTGTTTTAGATTATTTGAGATATCGGTTTGTTGCATATGTTTTAGTGTATGTGCAATTTTTTTTTGGTGGTGTGTTGCGCTGGATCGCTGGTGTTGTTGACTTGTTTTTGTTGAATGTGACGTTAAAATTCTCTCTCACTCTTATTCAGATGTATATTGTTCAGTTTATGTTGGAGTGTTTTCGGTTTGTGTACAGCGCATTGATAAAAGCACAACTGATTACCAGTTTTGTTTGCAGTCTTTAGTGACTTTCTGCAGTTGAGCACGAGCACCCCTTGTAATATATTTTGTTTCCGAAATACTGCTCTCCGCGACTTTCATCAGATTTTTCATTGCTAATGTAGACCCTGTGGATGACATTGACTCATCGGTACCATGAGTTTTTGTACACTGCATTGTGTTGCTCAGTTGTTTTTTTTATACAAAGCTTGTCTGCTGTTTCCGTGAGAGCAATTAGGCCTTTGTCAGTTTTTTTTAATTAGTGAGCATCTTGACAATCAAACAGCCAAAAATAAATACCATGGTTGATTCCCCCAATGTTTTAAATCTCTAATACTGAAGGTGATAACTATTTCAGGTGATTTGAAAGAAATCGGTTTGTTGAATAAGTTTTAATGTTTGTGCATGTTTTTTTGGTGTGTTATGTTGACTACCTCTAGATTGCAGGGTTACTGACTTATTTTTGTTGGAATACTTGTTCGATCGTCGCTATATACCTGAAATATTGCTGAACGCGACGCTAAAGCTAAATTCTCTCTCTCTTTCTGGTATGTTTAAAGTTACCTCGAGATGCTCACATTTTGTCGGCCATGCGTGATACAGGCCACTGTGAAATCTCTCAGTTTGGCTAGTGGGACTCGCTGGTTTATTTCAGAGAAATCGGTTTGTTCCATAAGTTTTTCATGTGTTCATGTTTTTATGTGTTATCATTAATAAGTTATTAGCTTGAGTACTTGAGTTTTCTTTGATCGTCGCTATATAGCTGAAATAATGCCGAACGCGACGTTAAACCTTAACTCTCTCTCTCTCTCTCTCTCTGTCTCTCTCTGCTGAACGAGATTTAGCAACCCACTGACACGATAATAATCAGCCTCGTACAGTAGCTTTCTCAAGTACCTTCGATCTTTTGACAAGATTTCTACATGTAGGTGACCCCAATTTCGCAAATAATTCAAAATGTGTCGGAAATGACCTTTTCCACTCTTAGATCGTTTAAAATTGATATCTTGGTCAACCAATAATAACAATAAGCAACTGGTTTCAATCATCAAAGTAGCCAAACAAGTGATGAATTTTTGTCCACCGACATCTAATACAACTGCCAGCTTTGCATTATGAACCCATCACGTTATCTAAAATATAAACTGCAGCTCCTTCCTTATTGAAACGAGAAGGAAACTCTGGAGACTACTATCATCAGAAGAACAGCTTAAATTTCAGCTTGAGCTGCTGACTCTACTCACTAACATTTGATTTGTTATGTATGCTGGTACATGTACCGCTTGGATGTCACCATGTAAACTCCCAGGACTATAACTCTGTAAACTCTCAGGAACGTCTATACCCTATTCTACAACATTTACTATGTAATCTCTCAGAAAAGGCACTATGTAAACTCCTTAGCCTGTGGATATCTGGAACATCTATAGCCTGTTCTACATGTACCTCAGCATCTTTCATTTCTGCCTTTTCTGGACTTATTTGTGGACTTGACCAATGAGATGGTACAGGTGTAACAGACTGATTTGTGGTATGCCTTTCTCGGATAGATTTTTCTGGTAACAGTTGGTGACTTTTCAACTTTATCTGGTTCCTGAACCACTACCTGTATAAGTGAGTGTTTATGACTTGGTTCCTGACTAGACACGGCTGGTTGTCGAGTTGATTTCTAACACAAATATTGCTGAACGCGACATTAAACCTTAATTCTCTCTCTCTCTCTCTCTAATCAGGCACAGCATGACTTAGTTTCTGGCCAGACACAGGATGACTTGGTTTCTGACCAGACACAAGGTGACTTGGTTCCTGGCTGAATTTGGATTACAAGCGTCCAGTCCGTCATTCGTAATTCAGCCGTCGTCCATTAGAGAATACCCGCGTCCATAATCCGAAGACATATTCCATATAACAGTATTAGCACCAAATTCAAAAAGACAATAAACAGGCTTTTCTGTAAGAGAGAAGCTGTCAACAGTTTTCAATGATGCCGTTCCGAAAAATATCAAATCCGTATCGCTGCTCAGTATTCTTAATCCATAATATTTATTGTTAAGTCGTCATCTAAAGAATGATGTATCTCAGTCACGCTTTGATTGTGACTGTTCATATGAGTACCATGAGGATCTTGAAATACATGGGTTCACACGGCCCCGAGCCCCGGGTTAAGCGGAATTAGACAAAAGTTACGAAACGTAACGCCATAGATCTTGCACGCTACGCTCGTATTTTGCTATCAGCATGCGATATGTATCGCCAAATTTGGGAAACTTAAAGTGGAGGCGCTTGATGGTGTAGACTTTCCGCTCTCTCAACACGATAATACTTTACATTCCTGTCCCTGGATGGTTCAGCAGATTCCTTGGGTGACCAGAACAGTTGGTTTCATCTTCCTCATCGACTTCACGTAACTTTCGCACAGCTGATGCTTTTCACTTTTCACATTTTAGGAGGAAATCTTCTTCTGTTAATCACGCTATCTTGTCGAATATCTCGAAATGGATCTTCAGTGTTACACTCCATATGTCTCGTTCCGTCTGATACATATCCTCCTGCAACAAGAACACTTCCACCCCAGTCCAGAGTGTTGTTCAAGTACGTGAGTAGTAGTGTTAACGGGAATCGAGGAACATTACCCTCAAAATACCCTAAAAAAATTGCATATTACCCCTCAGCGACAGCCAATAGTCCGCCATGTTGGAAAATGGCGGTTAATGGCGGCTAGTCCGCCATGTGGGGATGTATTCCTCCGCGGTGATGCGGTCCTGGATGGCGGCTAGTCCGCCATGGTGCGGAAAAAACCCAGACAAACAAGTCTGGACATGTACATTAAATGGCGGCATGCTATAAAAACGTATAAAAGGAGGCGATTTTTAGTGGTTTGGCTTGTATTCATTGCACTACCCTTCCGGAGCTCTCTCACCTACCTGACCAGCCTGCCTGTCTTCCGTGGTATGAATGAATTATATATGAATGAATGAATTAGTTTGATATTATTTTGTTTGGTACAATCACGAAGGGCTATTATGGAGAATGACGGAGATCCATGCGTCTCGCGTTTTACAGCATGCGGCCCTGGTTAATTCACTCACGGGGTACCGAGCGGTGGTTCGGTCCATGTTTGCAGATGGTGACGACAACGAGGGGCGACGCCAGATCCTGAAAGAGTTCACAGAAGCGGTCCTCCACAGAGTGCATGGAAAATGGCGGCTAGTCCGCCATGTTGGAAAATGGCGGCTAATGGCGGCTAGTCCGCCATGTTGGAAAATGGCGGCTATTGGCGGCTAGTCCGCCATTTATGCGGGCAGAAAGTAGTCCCACGAATGAAAGCTGAGAGATAAAAGGATATTTGAATTCTGAACTATGTGTATTTAATACTACTCAACCTGGCTCATTGTGTTCATCTAGCATAGTTTCCCAGGGTGCTTGAATACCTGGGAAGCCCTTGAATTTTATTTTACCAATTTCCAGGGCTTGAAAGTAATTCAAATTCCACTTTTTTGTCTGTCGGTCTTGGAAAGTCTTCGTATTAGCTTTGATAAAATAAAATTCTTTAATGTTGTTGGCTACATTACTGCATGCCATTTGCGAGCATTCAAGTATTGGGAGTGAAAGAAATATTTGTGTATGTAATTCTTGCAAGTCCAGAACCCTGTCTACCCTAAAGTTGTCTCCCTTGTAATGGTTTGCTGAGACATGACATTGAAAAGGAAACAGACACCATGAAGTTTGGCACTGTTGTTCAGGAACTGATGTTGATACCAATATCTGTTGAGTCGATTAAATCATTAGTATTTCTATTTTTTTATGGGCCAGTCTGTCTATTGACAATTCATGCTAGTAATACTGTTAATTTTACTTTAGTAATACTGTTAATTTTACTTTTAACAGGAAAGACAATGATGAGGCAGACCTTGTACCAGCCCGACAGGCCAATGTTAAGTGTCCGCAGATAGTGATCGCATTTTACGAGGAGAGACTCACATGGCACACACATAATAATAATGAGGACGATGACGAAAAGAAAGAGGAAAGCACTCCGGGCACAGCAGCGGCCAAGTCCTAGGTTGCCATAGCGAGTACATGAACTCTTTACACAATATCAAACTAGAGACTGGTCTGGGTAAACCCTCTCACGATGGTGACCACTCTCACACTCAATGGCCACGCTAACAGTGTCCGTGTCGATGTTACAAAGACGCATGGCTTCGCCAATACTGCTTCCAAGGGAAAGCGTTGTCGGAGCGGGCGGGGGGATGGGTGAAAGAACCGTGATGTCCCCGGTGGTATTGTCTCCGAAAGTGGTCCTGGTAGCTGAAGAGGTGGGATAATGCAGGTCAAGTCCGTTAGAGGACGAATGAACAACGTTCGACTCCGCCATAAGTTGGTCCAGGAAGGCGTCCCAATCAAACGTGTTTGGTTCTGTGATATCCACAGTGTTGGTATCACCGGAGGCGGACGTGCTAGCCAATGGGGTGAATCCGGAGGCTGTCGAATGGACCGCGGGAGAAGGTCGATCGTTGGTCTCCATGGTATCCAATGTAGGGATTGTAGACTGGCAGTGTGCGACGTGTCGATGGTATTTGAGAGAGATCGGTTTGTTGTATAAACTTTAATGTATTTACTTATTTTTGATGCATTTTTAATGCATTAGTTTACTGAGTTATACTTATAATTGTGTTTGATCATCGCTATATAGCTGAAATATTGCTGAATGCGACGTTAAAACTTAATTCTCTCCCTCCCTTGATTCTGTTGGAATCCCATATGGCGATTTGAGACCCACTGTTGAACGAACTTCATGGGTTTCAAAAAGACTAGGATATATTCATCTGAGAAGCCAGAAACGTCTCGCTTAAGCCATGATCAAGCGATGTAGAATCGGTCATACCCGATTAACTCACGAACATTTACTAAAAAAAGAACCCAGCCACAAGGTGTATTCCGTGCCACGAAGAGCTCTTAGTGAAACATATTCTGATCGACTGTATAGATATTAAGATTGTAATCTTTTTATCGAACTGCTTCTTTAGAAGATCTTTTTAGACGGATAAAAGAAAACTGTTTTAGGTTATTTAGGTTTTATATAAGTTTTAATGTATGGGCGACGCTAAACCTTAATTCTCTCTCGGTCTTTCTTTGGAACGTCTAATGTTACCTCGAGATGCTCAAATTTGTTCAGGTGATGCATCATACAGGCCGCCATTAAATTTCTGATTCAGTATGACATTTTCCACATCGCGAGACTCACTGGCAGTGTAGACTATACTCATCTTAACAGCCAGAAACGTTCCGATCAAACCATGATCAGGCGATGTAGAATCGACCATACACGATTAACTCACGAACATTTCTTAAAAAATCAGCCAGTCCCAAGATGGATTTCGTGCCACGAAAATCTCACAGTGAAACATATTCTTATCGACTGTATAGATTTTAAAATTGTAAGATTCTTTTTATCAAGCGACTACTTTGGAAGATTTTTTTAGTCAGAGAGGACTGTCTTGGGTTATTTGAGAGAAATCGGTTTGATATATAAGTTTTAATGTGTGTGTGTATTTTAATGTGTTGGATTACTAAGTCATGGGCCCGAGTACTTAGAATTTTGTTTGATCGTTGCTATTTTGCTGAACGCGACATTCAACCTTAACTCTCTCTCTCTCTCTCTCTCTCTCTCTCTCTCTCTGGGCACGAGGTCATTTGCGTTATTTTCATGTTTTACAGGCCGTAGACAGGCCGTAGATTGGTTTGCTGGAGACCTTGTGGAATAGTTCTTATGGCAGCTTCAACTGGGTCTAGTCGGGTGATTTGTTGACTCGGGTACATGGTTCTGGTGACCTCATCATCCTGTATCGATGCATTGTGAGTTCCTCCTGTATTCAATGAAGCAAGACCGTGCTTGAAGTCGCTACTTCTTTTATGGTTACTGTTCTTGTAACGTGATTTTTTCAGAATCGTGAAGTTTTCATGACAATTTAAAGTTACAAGCATTTGTTAACACCATTCTCAAGTTTTGCTTTGTCTTCATTGCTCAAAACTAAGTGCTTTCCATAGGGCAGGAAATTTGGGCTGTATGATTTCAAATGTGCCTGGCAGACGGATGATTTTTGTCTACAGTCTCGATGATTTCCATCGAAATATGAGATTATGTATTCAATTGCTGCTTTTGCTTTTTGGGTGAAAAAGTATCAGTTCAAGTCGTATCCGTTTTCTAATGCATGTTGCCAGGTTTTGGCTAAAAATGCCTTTGTCGCAACCAGGAGGTATTTCCTTCAGATGTATATTGTTCAGCTTCTTTTGGAATGTTCTCAGTTTGTGTACAGAGCATTGCTAATAGCACATCTGATTGCCAGTTTTGATTGCAACGTATTTGGTGCACTAGCATCACGGGTAACAGATTTTATTTTCAAAATATTGCTGTCTGCTACTTTTATCACAGTTTTTTTATGCGAAGCTTGTTTGTTGTATCCAGGGCAACAACCGAGCCAGTTGTTTTTTCGATTAGTTGGCAACTGCAGCTTCTCATCCAGCTTGTATTCGGTTATTATATGTCATGTCTGTTTCCACCTTAGACCCCTGTCCGATCATTTCAGACACTTGCATAATATTACCTTAGTTCTCTCTCTCTCTCTCTCTCTCTCTCTTTTGCTCTCTCTAGTTTTATTTGTGGACAGGAGATGGTACTGGTGTGGCAGACTGATTTGCGGTATGCCTTTCTCGGATAGATTTTTCAAGTAACAGTTCCTGGCTGTTTTCAACTGTCTATTTGCCTATGACTTGCACGGATGGACTAGTTCCTACTACCTGTATTTGTGATTCTTTACGACTTGGATGCTGACTAGACACAGGATGACTTGGTTTCTAACCAGGCACAGCATATCTTGGTTTCTGACCGGATCCATGGTGGCTTAGTTCCTGACTGAATTTGGATGACTTTCCGCTCTTTCAACACGACAATATTTTACCTGTCCATAGATGGTTCAGCAGACAGCTTTCTATTCAATTCTCTGCCAATTTGACCCCTTTGATTCGCAAAAAGGCTGGTCTCATTTTCTTCGCCGATTTTGCACAGCTGATGTTTTTAACATTTTATATCTCCGGAGGACACCTTCTCCTGTCGAATATCTCGAAGTGGAATTTATTCACGTTACACTTGTAGGACTCGGAATATTTCACTCACTTCCACAGATGACATAAGTCAATATTTTCTGTTGACATGGGGTATCATCAGTTTATTTATTATTCCACGAGTATCCATTAAACAGTTTCGGATGGTGTGAGTATGAGATTACGGTACATAAGTTTGGACTGCAGCAGAATTACGATAGCGGGATATTAAGACCCTGAAAAACAGAAATAATAGGAATTAGTTTCCTATGTACCAGTTACCCTCAAGTTAATTCATCTAACTGGCGAACACTGAAGAAATATACATAGTGATCTATGGTACGGAAGTAAAGGGTTAATCGCATAAATGTATGCAGGTCGTATGGTCAATATTCATAGCGAACACATTAACCTACACGGACTACTTTACACAGCGATAAAGTTAATGACGGGGTTAATATTCAGGAAGAATGGGTTAACCCTCATCAATAATGTTACATAACAATAGGGTCAAGATTCAAAGAGAATGGGTTAACCCTAACACGCTTCTCATAAAAGTTCGGAACACTAGGTTCAATCCAGATGTGACCTTCAGGTTCATAATGTAGTACCATCTAATTCAGGAATCAATAAATTCATGACTAATTATAATTAATAATAATTACTTCATGTATACTTTCAATACAAAATTTGGGTATGGGACTTTATAACCAATAATAGAGAGATCAGAGTATGCAGCCACATGTAATAAATTCACTAGAAATTAGGTAAATTACATTAGATACTCGATTCGTATGGGAAATAATATGATTCGATTGGAAATATAATTATCAATTAAGTTTCATCACATTATATTCAAACAGAAATCATTCAGGGGGAAGGTGGCTCTAACATCAATTATATAGTAATACATGTAGCATGACACACAGTCTTTTTAATGAATGGCTTACCCCTGTACACCACCTAGGCAGACAGCAATTTCACACCTGACAAATAATCAGAAGGCCGCTGGGGTTGTTCCAGTATGCATGGCCTGCATAAGAAAATAATTAATACGTTCAGGGACGGCATGTTCCTATCATACACACGCCTAGAAAACTGAATGGCGGAGCCTGATAAATCGAGCTGCACAAGATGTAAACAAAACCCACGTGACTACATGACCCAGGCATTCCACGAAATGGCGGGAAAAGGAACGACAGCTAAATTGTCCCCAAAAATACCCAAGCGCACACATATATCAGTATGATTACGACAGCATTAAACGTTAGTCCCAATAACAAGAACTGTCGACAAATGACATTATAGCTCATTACAAGTCCGTTACTACGGGTAAAATACCAGGTCTAAAAAAATAGGTCACACGACATGTGTACAAGGCGGAAGTCCAGAGACAAACTTCTAAAACACTAAAATTTAGTATCAAAATAGCCAAAATGCAACTAGAAACATCTACACCCTGCCGAGGGATAGTTCCGAACAATGATAGGACGGAAATACAAGATAGAGAACACATATTTACCCGAAATATATCAGCAAAACGTCCCTGCATAAATCTCCTCTAAGGACCTGCTTTCACAGCGCAAAGGCCCACGTGACCTCTCCCACACCCGGGGGAATCACTGCAGCAGCCCGAGCGGCATCCCACAGCAAACTACACAAACCCTCACGACAAGGCATTGCGTGTCGCTCGAACCAAGCCAACCGTCCCCGAATGGCAACGAATAATACAGAAAACTACTGCGATCAGGAAGATCACAGCAGGTGATCAGATTCACTCACAAACTCCCAGGGTTCCACCCTGGAGAATCGAACCGCAGAGGTGAAATATCCACCAGCTCACACTCTCCTTATGTCTCTTTCTGTCTCTGAGAAATATCCTCCTGCAACCAGAGCACATCCGCTCCAGTCCAGAATGTTGTTCAAGTACATGTATCTTCCAAGCATTCTTATCGACTGTATAGATTTTAAGATTGTAAGAGATTCTTTTTATCGAGTGACTACTTTGGAAGATCTTGTTAGTCGGGCGAGAGAGGACTGGGTCTTGGGTTATTTGAGAAATCGGTTTGCTGCATAAGTTTTAATGCGTGTATGTTTTAATGTGTTGGATTACTAAGTTATTGGCTTGAGTACTTAGAATTTTCTTTGACCGTCGATATATAGCTGAAATATTGCTGAGCGCAACGTTACACCTCAATTCTCTCTCTCTGTCTCTCTCTCTGTTGACTTGGGTATATGGTTCTGGTGAGCTCATCATCCTGTACCGATATATTGCGGGTTCCTTCTGTAGTCAATGAATCAAGACCCTGCTTGAAGTGGCTACTTCATTTATGGTTACTATTTTTGTTTTTTTTCTCACCGCAACTGCATTCCAGAGTCGTAAAATTTTCATTAAAATTTAGGGTCATAAGCATTTTTTTTAGAACATTCTCAATGTTTGCGTTGTCTTCATTGCCCAAAACTAAGTGCTATCCATAGGGCAGGAAATATGGGCTATACGATTTCAAATGTACCTGGCAGACGGATGATTTTTGTCTACAGTCTCGGTGATTTCCACTGAAACATGCGGTTATGTTTTTGATTGCTGATTTTGCTTTCTGGATGAAAAGATCATGTTTCTTATACTTTTTGAAGTATCAGTTCAAGTCGTATTCGCTTTCTAATGCATGTCTTTTGGGTGGATTCATTACGAATCCGGGGCCATATTAGCTACTCAACCAGACATATTTAAACAAAAGGTATGAATGATAAATTATAAAAATGAAAACCTGTGATATGTCTCTAGGACGAGATTACTGTCTCATCGGACCTCCCACGGGAGAATGGGATGATTCCTCGCTATAAAGGAACATAGTCTAACAGTCATATGCTGTTTATAATACAGCGCGTCATTTATAAATCAAGGAAATTAATCACCGAACAAAGTTAGAAATAGGAGGAACTGAAGAATAGAAGGAAGAATAGTTTAAATGGTGTCTTGTGTTAAAATTTATTTATATTATTGACATACAACATGGGATAAGACATATACGACATATAGTTTGACATAATGTGTGGATGTGACAACAAGATAGACAAAGAATTCAAATTATGTAATATATAACCAATTATGGATCAAACCTGCATATGCATGTGTTATCAGTAAGCATAAATCAATCTATCATAATTTTGAGCTATGTTGTCCATTCAAAAATGCCAAATTTGCAACATTATTATCTTTATAAATGAAGTCTCTGCATGTGGAACACTCGAAAGGCTTTCATCTTTGATAGATATGTTGATATATGAGGTCTCTGCATGTGGAACACTCGAAAGGCTTTCATCTTTGATAGATATGTTGATATACACATACATATGCTGGTTAGTAATACTATGATGCAACTATCTAAGATTACAATGATGTATATTTAATGATATTTATATTTAGATATATTTACAGGGCTCCGACATCCGTTATCCCTATCTAGAATGCGTATGGCATTCATATACTATGTCTAAGCTAAACTAAATTATCAGTACGAACTTACTTTTGTAGGACTGCGCACACCCGGTGACTGTACATGTATCAGATGGAGGAAAAGCTGTTCATACACATCGAAGGAACATACGACGTCTAAAGTTCTTAGTTCGGGACTTGATTGGAAATAACAGGCACACACATTGGCGGTTGCCCCTGATATGGGCCCACTATTCCTTGTGTATGAGAGATGGAAGATATGCAGCTCACATTCATGCACACTTAGGTGGTTAGAATGGATTCACAGTTAGTAGCCTCTGTCGATAGAAGATAATATATAGTTCACACACTGACGGTTGACCTTGATGTGGGCTCACTATTCCTCGTGTACGGGAGATGGAAGATATGCGGTTCACATTCGTACACGCTTAGTTATAGGTGGTTAGAATGAATTCACAGTTTGTAGCCTATGTCCATGGAAGATATATAGTTCACAGATTGAAATGTTCAGCTGGCGTTGATGGAAGCTATATAGATCACACACTAGGGTGGAAGCTGGATGGTATATGGTATGGCTCGTCTGAGATGGTAGCTGATGACTCACCGCATGGATCGTCTGAGATGGTAACACACCTATATATAAAGTTTCGAATTTATGGCTTAATGGAACGATGGAATTCCAGGATGAGCTCTCTAGATTTGTATCTAATACCGCTTTTTCCGGTGCTAGGGGCCGTGTGGTCATATCATCCAAGTTGCCACATGAACAGGTACAATAAAAGCGTATCTGAGATACAACACATATCAAGAATCGTTAGATTCTTGGTATGTGCTTTAGGATAGGTTAACCGGAAGACTATACTGTGAAGTCCGGTGGCTCTGTCAGTATGTCGGCACCTCTTCCCACTTCCCTTGTATGTGTTGTAATATCTATATAGCCTATATTTAGTTTTTTATTTACAGGGAGAAATGCGAGTCCGACATGTAACAAAAAGATACGGACATGTAACGTCGAAATGAACCACAATTCGCTAAAATATGGCCCATTCCGGTGCCACATATTCATATGTTAAAAAGATATTTGACACGTAAAAACAGTAATCATCTGTGTCTCACATTTCTCAATTTAGATTGAAATAGTGACAACAAGCAATAAGTTGATTTCAAAAATCTATAACAAAATGGTTTGGAAGCTATCTAAAACGAAAAACAAACTGACGAAAATTGTAGATTACAGCCGTATACAATGAGAGCACAGGGTGGAAAGTTCAGCGAGGATTCGGTGCAAAAAAATCAGACGACAGGAGATGCACGTGCCGTGCTGCGGTTGCTGTGGTTCTGTCGCCTCATTCAAGGTCACTGGCCACGTGGTGTGGCGAGCATAACAAAAAACAGCTGATCTGTTCTTTGCATATACAGGTCAGTAGAGTAGAAAATTACACTGGACTTATTGAAATGGGAAAGGAAAAAATAGGGGAGACTGGGTATCTATTTATAAATAACACAAGATATGTACATCATGCATTTATAGACATATGTCTGACACTTGTGACAATAAATTATAACTATCACATATATATTATACGTGGCTCCATACATTAAGTTTGTTAATATACTTAGCTCGTGGTATCTTAACTGATTTATTATCTAGAACTGTGAAATAAAATTATTTTATGATACCTATAGAGTAGGTTACTGCTAAACTGTGTTTGTCTGAAACTATAGAAGTCCATGTTTAGCGCGGATATTCTCTAATGGACGACGGCTGGATTATGAATGACGGACTAGACGCTTGTAATTTATCCCAACCAGGAATTATTTCATTCATATGTATATTGTTCTGCTTCTTTTGGAGTGTTCTCAGGTTGTGTACAGAGTATTGATAATAGCACATCTGATTACCAGTTTTGGTTGCAAGTCTCTGGTGATTGTCTGATGTTGTGCACGAGCATCACTGATCACATTTTATTTCCAAAATATTGCTGTCCGCGACTTTCATCAGCTTTTTCATTGCTAATGTAGACTCTGTGTATGACATTGACTCATCCGTACCATGAGTTTTTACACTGTGCATTGTTGTGCTCACATTTGTTAATACAAAGCTTGTTTGCTGTTTTCATGGCAATAACCAAGAATTTGAATCGGCCATACACGATTAACACACGAACACTTACTAAAAATTTACTAAAAAAAGAGCCAGTCCCAAGGTGAATTCCATGCCACGAAGATCTCACAGTGAAACATATTCTTATCTACTATATAGATTTTAAGATTGTAAGCGATTATTTTTATCGGTCAGCTTCTTTAGAAAATCTTTTTAGTCGGGTGAAAGAAGACTGTATTTGAGGTTATTTGAGAGAAATCGGTTTGTTGCATAAATTTTTATAAAGTTTTAGTGTGTTGGATTATCAAGTTATTAAATTGAATACTTAGAATTTTGTTTGATCGTGGTTAAATAGCTTAAATATTGCTGAACGCGACGTTAAACCTTAATTCTCTCTCTCTCCAGTTGTTTTAGTGGGCAAAACGAAGCAGTTGCAGCTTCCCATACAGCTTGTATTCGGTTATTATATGCCATGTCGGTTTCCACTTCCACTTCAGACCCCCGTCATCATTTCAGTAACTTGCTTCACAAATTTCTGATTTTCCAGCACTGCACTTTTTATATTACCTTGACACATGTTTTACATATTCTCCTGCTCAAGTAAATGGCATTTGTCATCTTCACATTTAAACAGCCAAAAATAAATACCAAGTCTGATGCCCCACTTCTGAGTTGGTGGCTAACATGTCGAGGCCCTCATTTAGACAACCAGCAGTTGGACCCTGCCCTATGTTTTCACAGACTTCATACATATTCATTTCTGTGCTGTGAAATTCGCCTTTCTAGTATTTTGATTGCATTGTTACACACAGTCCTCTTCTGTTTGGTATGTCCAATGTTACCTCGTTATGTTCACATTCGGTCAGGTCTTGCGCCATACAGGCCTCCATCAAATTTCGCAGTGTGGCTAGGTTCAATATGACAATTCCCGCATAGTGGGACTCACTGGCATAGGTCACAAGGTCATTTGCGTTATTTTCAAGTTTTACAGGCCGTAGTTTGGTTGACTGGAGACCTTGTGGAGTATTTTTTAGGGCAGCTTCAAAGATAACTGGGTCTGGTCTGGTGATCGGTTGTCTCGAGTACATGGTTCTGGTGACCACATTTTCCTCTACATTGTGAGTTCCTCCTGTATTCAATGAAGCATGACCCTGTTTGAACTGACTACTTCTTTTATGGTTACTGTTCTTTTACCATTGATTTAATTGCATACAGAGTATATCCTGACTAATTGTTGCTCATGAAGAATGTGTAACTGATGGCTTCTGGTTGTGACTTCGCCACTGTTTTGAGGTCGTCATAGCGCCAGCAATGTCACTATTGTTACGTGACGTCATATTAAATTGGCTTATGACGTGACGTCATTATATAAACCGCATGTTCAGATGTGAGTGTTAATTACTGCCAAGGCTGGAAATCTCTGGAGCGACACTCGTAGGAAATTTTCATGCCGGATACACCAAACTTTATGGGATACTGTGAATAATAGCAAACTTCATGAGTTCAAAAACACTTTAGGTTATACTCATCTGAACAGCCAGAAACGTTTCGATCAAGCCATGGTCAGGCGATGTAGAATCAGCCATACATGATTAACTCACGAACATTTACTAAAATAAAAGAGCCAGTCTCAAGGTGTATTCCTTGCCACGAAGATCTCAATGAAGCATATTCTTATCGACTGTATAGATTTTAGGATTGTAAGCTGAATATTGCTGAACGCGACGTTAAACCTTAGTAAAAGTATTTCAAAGATACATTTTTGCTCTATAAGCATGGCCTGTACTGTTTCTTACAAAAAAACGATGAATAATCTCAATGTTATAGAGGTCACAGAGTGAAATTCCCCTCAGAACTCAAATGTAAAATAGAAAATTATAAGCGTCTGGTCCGTTATTCATAATTCAGCCGTCGGTGCCCGGATGTAGTCAGACAGAGTCCTTTGCATTTGCCATTTCGTCTCTGTTATTTTGAATATCTGTGGGGTTCAAAGCTGGTATTATTTCAGATTTCTTGTGTAGTAGTTTTCGTGAACGTTTTTGGCATCTGTATATGGTGAAATTTTAAATTGATTCCTCAGATTTTAACTGTTCGCGGCGGTTTTTCGTTATATAATGACGATCAAACAAAATTCTAAGTACTCAAGCCAATAACTTAGTAATCCAACACATGAAAACATACACACATTAAAGCTTACATAACAAACCGATTCCTCTCAAATAACTCAAGACACAGTCCTCTCTCACCCGACTAAAAAGATCTTCCAAAGTAGTCACTTGACTAAAAGAATTTCTTAAAATTCATGCAGTTTCTCTCTCTCTTCTAGGGAAGGATTTATGTCCAATTTAACACAAAATAAAATAATTCTCTGTAAAATGGTATCAATTACAAGTGATATGAAGGTGGATATAGATATCTTGTTTTGCAAAATATTGTATGTGAACTTTATATATATGCGAAAAGTTACCTTAGTAAGGCTTTGAGATGATATGAAAATAGAAGGGGGCAAATTATGCTAAGTGTGTCTATGAAGATGTAATATACAGATACATAGATATAAATGTGTGAACAGACATGGTTAGTGTAAAAGTTTGTTGGGAAGGATGTGAAAGTAAACCGGATGGTGTTGCAGTATCACGACGTTAAACTTTAATTCTCTCTTTCTCTCGCTACAGTATAGAGTTGTCTGTACAGTAAGATTATACAGCGTAAGAAACCAAATATGTTTGTAATAGTCGAAAAATAGAAGAAAATAATGATCGTAAACAAAGAACTCAAAAAGGTGTAATAACCAAAATGTCATTCAACCTGGTGATGTGTAGTGGCATATCTCCACTGCTGGAAAATTCAAGAGGTCCGTCATGTGTAAATGTGCGTTTGAAAGACTGGATTCAGACCCTTTTTTCTCGAAGTAGCACATGCTGCGGATTTCAATTTCATGTCCTAAGTATAACCATGACACAATCAGTTTGTGTTCAACTTACGACCATTTACTAAAAATGAGCCAGTCCCAGGGTGTATGCCATGCCACGAAGATCTCACAGTGAAACATAGTCTTATCTACTGGATAGATTTTAGGATTGTAAGAGATTCTTATTCTTTTTATTAACAGATGAACTTTCTTTAGGACTTCGAAGAATTGAACTATCACTGCAATATATCACAAAATTGTGATCAAATCACTCGAATCCTGCATATAACTGTGTTTTCAAACCTCAATTCGCGGATATCTATTTGAAGAAACCCTCCATTTTTCCACCTTTTGGAATTCGTATGAAACCACACATTGTAGCAGCTGGTATTAATCTTAGTCAGATTTACCTAACAAGCTCTTACCAATTCCACCATGGCAGTTAGCTCAACCAGAAGTAGATAGTTCTCTAACGAAATATAAAAAAGCTGACACAAGCAGGCTCTTATACACAAGAATTTGGTCTACCGAGAGAGAACTACAGATCGCATCAGGCTATTTATCTATAGACCGTGACAGAGTATCGTATGCTACTATCTTTAGTTCCAAAACTAAAACCTGTTGACTACCACGTAAAAGTTCGATATTCACTGCAGGAGCAAAAGGTATATTGTTGGCTTTAGAAGGTATTGGGTCCACTAAAAGGAAAAAATATGTCATATTCTCAGATTCACTGTCATGCCTCCAAGCGATTAAAAGTGGAAATTTGATCAACAGGTTGATTTTGTGTTTTGTTGGGTGCCTAGTCGCGTTGACAGCAAAGGTAATACTGAGGCTGCTAGGATGGGTAAGGCAGCCCTAGATGATGAGGTTGATCCTGTTGGAATCCCATATAGAGATTTCAGACCCTCTATCTGTACTTATGTGAGACGGCTGTTTCAGTCTTTATGGGATGCTGTAAATAATAACAAACTTCATGAGTTCAAAAAAGCTGTAGGTCATACTCATCTGAACAGCCAGAAACGTTTCAGACCCTCTCTCTGTACTTATGTGAGACAGCTGTTTCAATCTTTATGGGATGCTGTGAATAATAACAAACATCAGGAGTTCAAAAAAACCGTCTCGAATAACGACCCCAGCGGTATCACTGGCAAAACTCACATCAACCCGATTGATGATTGTGAATACCGGAATTCCAAAATCTGTCCCTCCATCAATAACCGTCGACACTCCACCAGCACCTATACAATGATCTCAAATATCGGAAACGGCTCCTTGTCAATTGCTGCGCTCGCAATGCCATCTACCTACTGACATGCAAAAACTGCTCCAAACAATATGTTGGAGAAACTAGTCGTGATTTCAACCTGTAAATCACGGAACACCTTCGCAACACCAGAACTCTTAAACCCGATGAACCAGCTCCCAGACACTTCTGGTCTACCCGGGACATTCCGTCCTTGACATTAGCTTCGGAATCATCGAATTTATCCGCTCTGATCCGGATAATCGACCTTTGAGTGACACCCTCAGACACAAGAGCGAGAGGTATATTGGATGAACCAACGCTACACCAAGATCACCACTGACATCAATGAGAGGGACTAAGTATTTCTCGTACACCACCTTTCACTTAAAATATAGTGTAAGGGCTTTGTTTTAGGAAATATTCTAGAAATTTTTCTCTGTCTTCAGGTATGTAAATTTTCACCCAAATCAATATATTATTTTACAAAGAAATAAATCAAAATATAACATGACATGTTGAATATTTGATGTGAAAATAGAATACAATGTTGACATTTGCTAATCAAAGTCATTATGGAATTGATGAAATAGGAAGGCAGTCCAAAATTTTAATTTCGCATGAATTCTATAATAAAAGTGGTGGTGCAATCTTCCCACGAAATTGGGATAACTATGCATATTCATTTTCTATTTAATTTCATAAAATGAGAACTTACGATGCAAGAGTTTACTCTAATGAGTGCAAATTTGCAATCGCCTGAAATGTAAGACTTTTTTTTAGAAATTAGAAAATTGTCATGAGATACATAAAAGCTTATGTACAGTGTGAGGATGTTGGTGTTCATTTGATGTGAAAAACGTTGAGTGCGTATCTCTGAAAAGAGCCGTTCCTTGAGAATATTTATAGTGTTGCACATTGCTGCTCAAGGTTATTAACTTGAATTTTGTTTGATCGTCGCTAAAAGCAGAAATATTGCGAACGCGAGGTTTAACCTTAATTATCTCTCTTGTTGTGAATGAGATGGAACGGACTTCTTTCTGTCTCTCTCTCTCTGTCTCTCTCTCTCTGTCTCTCTCCATATCTACTTAATATCTCATTTCACGGATAATTTCATTTTCAAGTTAGTGTAATCATCATAGGCCTCCATATGAATGTGATGAATATTTCACCTCTACCCTTTGGCGCGAAGTTAACTTTAATCCCCTTCTTTCTGTCTCTCTCAACCCTGTGATTCATAGTGGATACGATGGATGTGTCATCGACTGCTAAATTGTACCAATCTACAACTTGAGAGGTACATAAATTATTACTATTGGGCTTGGTTATAATACATTTTATCGACATACAAATAGCAGTGAGTAGCCTGGTTTAGTAAATGTCTAGTTCATGCATGATGGGATTTTCACAGCAGATTTCAGCATTTCCCCGGTTCTGGGAGTCCTGCTCTAACTCTGATGTACTTGGTTTCTCTTAGTCGTCAAATTGGGTGGATGTTAGACCTTCAAATTACAACACAGATAAGGGAAGTGGGAAGAGGTGCCGACATACTGACTGCGTCACATGACTTCACAGAATAGTCTTCTGGTAAACCTATTCTAAACCACATACCAAGAATCTAAAGCTAACTCGAATTCCAGACGATTCCGGAATGAAAAAGACCTCCCATGATGCATATCGTTTGATAAATACTAAAAAGTAATTCCAAAAGTTATTTTTGACATAAACTAATACAAACAAGAGAATGGTGTCAAGGAAATAAAACATTTATTTTTCCAAAATAAAATAAGGCACATGTTATCATTTTAACAGAATTGAACTCCGCTAAAATGCTGGCCTATTAACTAACCCTAGTGAATTCTCAGCTATGTTGGCAAATATGCCTAAATAATTTCATGGAATTTTAGTAGAGTGAATCATCAGGACTTCAACACTCAAGTTTCAAACGCTATTTCCACTAAGAAATGGTGGACCACACGATTCGAAGTTGGAGTCGATAGCTAGATAGCTTTATCCCTATTGTGTAAAACAGAATATATATTTAGCATTCAAATTACAACTGTGACTTACAAAACTTGCGACGTCCACCCGCCGTGTGTCAACTGAACCCAAAGCTCCAAATATCCACAGATGTCTCGTTGTAGGAATAAGCGTGGGGAAATCAGTGATGATGCTAAAGCCACACTGTAGGTACACAGGTTGAACTCCAGCAGATGAATTTCCTTTAGAACTTCGAAGAATTAAACTATCTCTGCAATATATCACAATATTGCGACCAGGTGGAGCGACATGCAAGAGCTAGGGAAAATTGACGACGTCTGGCGACTAAAAGGCAACCATATGACCCTACAGGAAAGAATTCGTCGACATCCAACATTCAGACTCGAGAATACGGAGGAATCTCGAATGTAACCTTAGTATCTCATCCGCGCTTTTATTGCAGCTGTTCAAGTGGAGACTATGAAGTATCCACACGGCCCCTAGCACCGGCTTAAGCGGAATTAGGTACTCTAGCTCGGGAGCTGACATGACAGATCAGCTCAGACAACTCATCTGATGTTAATGGATGAGCATCATGGACGTCTGATGGAGTAAACGCCTTAACATGGGGAAACCTGGTAAATGCAAGAATACCTAGGAAAACTAACCTGTAAAGTCCGACTTCGTACGGCTTAAATTTCCTACCGAAACAATAAACATACATATATTTGTCGAGTGACATGTACAGAGGGCGAAAATCACATGAATCCTGCATATAACTGTGTTTTCAAACCTCAGTTCGCGGATCTCTATTTAAAGAAACCCCCATTATTCCACCACTTGGAATTCGTATGAAACCACATATTGTAGCAGCTAGTATTGAGCTTACCAAATAAGCTCTTACCAATCCCACCATGGCAGAAATATAAAAGGCAAAAGAATTTGGTCTGCTGAAAGAAAAATACAAAACTGGACTACCAGATAAAAGTTCGATATTCATTGCAAAAGATATATTGTTAGCTTTGGGAGTTATTGGGTCCTCTAGAAGGAAAAAATCAATCAGAAAAAAAGGTTGATCAACAGATTGATATTGTGTTTTGTTGGTTGCCTAGTCACGTTGGCATCAAAGGTAACACTGAGGCCGATAGACTGGCTAAGGCAGCTCTAGATGATGAAGTTGATCCTGTTGGGATCCCATATAGCGACCCTCTTTCTGACCCTCTATTTGTGCTTATGTGAGACGGCTGTTTCAATCTTTATGGGATGCTGTGAATAATAACATACTTCGTGAGTTAAAAAAACTGTAGGATATGCTCATCTGAACAGCCAGAAACGCTTCGATCAAGCCATGATCAGTCTATGTAGATCGGCCATACACAATTAACTCACGAATATTTACTAAAAAAAGAGCCAGTCCCAAGGTGTATTCCATGCCACGAAGATCTCACGGTGAAACATATCCTTATCGACTGCATAGATTTTAAGATTGTAAGAGACGCTTTTTATCGAGCGACTACTTTGCAATTACAAGCGTTTGGTCCGTCATTCATAATTCAGCCGTCGTCCATTAGAGAATATCTGCGTCCATAATCCAAAGACCTATTCCATGTTCCATATAACATTATTAGCACCAAATTCAAAAAGACAATCATGGTATACATAAACATAGGCTTGTTTCCTGCAAGAGGGAAGCAGTCAACAGTTTTCAATGATGCCGGCAAGACATCATGATGTTCCAAAAATTGCAAATCCGTATCGCTGATCAGTATTCTTAATCCATAATATTCGTTGTAAAGTCGTCATCTAAAAAATGATGTATCTCAGTCACGCTTTGATTGTGACTGTTCATATGAGTATCATGAGGATCTTGAAGTACATGGGTTCATACGGCCCCTAGCCCATTTCAGTCGGGTGAGGGAGGACTGCATCTTGGGTTATTTGAGAGAAATAGGTTTGTTGCGTAAGTTTCAATGTGTGTATGTTTTAATGTGTTGGACTACTAAGTTATTGGCTTGAGTACTTAGGTTGTTTGATCGTCGCTATATATAGCTGAAAAATTGTTGAACGCGACATAAAACCTTAATTCTCTCTCTCTCCGGTATTCAAAGTCACGAATTGGTGATAGATGTCAAAGATTGTTCACTGTATGTGCACAGGCTGCACTCCTCGGTATAGATAGTAACGTCTCAATTTGTTTAAAGTCCAAGAAACATCACCTCAGCAGACAGACTCTTCTGAACAATGATAACTATCAGCACAAAATGCTAATGCGGTGTGACACAAAGGGCTGGATCATATCACAGAAATATTTGCATCACAAATTTTCCCCCGCGGAAAATGGTACCAAAGACCGTAAGGGCTTTCAACCCTTAGCTTGGACCTAGATAATATGTAGCTACACAGATGGCCAGAGATACAGTCAGGAACAGGAAAGGCTTTAAATTGATATTCCTATTCACATAACTATGGAAGCCTAAAATGCGGTTTCATGAAGATATGATTAGGACACACAGCTAGGAGGAATGAATAACTTCCAATGCCACAGATGAAAACTATTGCCACAAACAAAGCATTTTGCTGGCTTTCAAACCTTAGCTTGGACCTAGATAACAGGTAGCTACACTGATGATCTGAGATACAGTCAAATACTTTGTCCGGACTTAGGGTTAGTGCTGGAGCTCTAGAGTCCCCGGCAAAGGGAAAGGAAAGGCTTTAAATTGATATTCGTATTCCCATAACTATGGAAGCCAAAAATGCGGTTTCATAAATATATGGTTAGAACATTGGATTACCAAGTTATTGGCTTGAGTACTTACGATTTTGTTTGATCGTCCCTATATAGCTGCAAATTTGCTGAACGCGACATTAAACCTTAATTCTGTCTCTCTCTTTCTCTCTATGGTAAGGACTCACAGCTAGGGTGAATAAATAACTTGCAATGCCACAGATGGAAACCATTGCCACAAACAGAGCATTTCGATGGTTTTCAAACCTTAGCTTGGACCTAGATAATATGTAGCTACACAGATGGCCAGAGATACAGTCAAATAATTTGTACTGACTTAGTTAGTGCTTGGGCCAGGCAAAGGGGCAGGAATAGCTTAAAATTGACATTCCTTTTCACATAACTATGGAAGCCCAAAATGCGGTTCCATGAATATATGGTTAAATCACATAGCTAGTATGTAGAAGTATCTTGGGTGGAGTCTAAAGATAGACTAAACTTTTCTTGTGTAGTCTGTTTTAATAAGTAGAATTCTCTGTAGTTTGTTGCTGTTGCTCAAATCAATTCTGTAGAAAATGCCAACACGGGCATATTTTTTAAGTATAGCTTTGACACAAACATGCACAGGTGTGATACGGCTATATTTGATGGAAAGATATTTGAATTTTCTTAATACAGTGCTGTCACTATTATTTGAATCGGCAGAATGTTGTCTAACAGTCTTATGGATGTTGAAAGGAACAATGTGCGTGTTAATAAAAGAGGTACTAGGAAAACCAGCTCTCTGTAGTCTAATAGAAAATAACTTGAACATATGGATATATTCCAAAGCAGCAGAAGATTTCCTTAAATACCTGATGCACTCTGTTTTAACAAAACAGATATGGCATGGTTTCAGGTGAATTTGATATAGCTGTATGCATGAAAGGGTTTCTGAAATATGCGGTGGAGAATTCGGCTGTTCCTTAGTGTGTTTGTGTGCAATTCTAGCCAACAATCTAGTGTACATACACTGTTGACTTCAAAATCAATATTGATACCTATAGGGTAGTATGTCACAAGATTCTGAATGACAGAAATGGTATCACGTAAATTTGTTCCACAGACAAGTTGTCTGTCATCGATGTAACGATGAAATGAAAAAATGTTTTCTGACTTGGTATCAATGAGGAATCTTGATTTCTGAATAGGCAGAACAATATTTGCTGTATGTTGTGAATCATAGGAACCCATACCAAGGCCATCAGTTTGCTGGTAGTGCTCACTGAAACCAACATGAAAAATGGAATACTCCAAGGAAAGGTTTCGGGCGTCTCTTGGAATATTGAGAATGTTAACAAGTGAATCTAAAGTTGCAGTGACATAGTCCCTTTTGACATTAGTATATAAAGACTCAAAAGTCAAATGCCGCAAAATGGATGTTACCAATATTTTCTGGCAACAGGGTGATGTTATACAGGTCTCTAAGTAAACTGTCACTATTGAGAATGCCGGAGAATGAAACCTGATACGTTAAAAACAAGTTTTTAACATGTGTAGTAGTTAGATCTCTCATAATAGTGCACAGCAATTTGGATGGTTCAACATTCACATGACTATACCCATTAACAATAGGTCTTCCCTTCAAAAGAGACTCATTTGTAGTGGTAACTGTATCTGATAATTTGTGTACCTTCGGAAGTAAGTTCAGACCAGGGATGACAATATCTTCCAGCTTCCTGCTGTTCAGACTGTCTAATAGGTTGTCATAAATTGTATTTTCCGATAAAACGAGCAGAAATATCTTGTAATTTCTGTTTTGCTGCTACCATGAGGTTTGTAATTGTATTTTTTTCTAACTCAGTGTATGTATTTGTATCGGAAAGTTGCCTCATGCATTCATGTACATACCAAGAGGTGGAGTTGATTACAAGACCTAGGTTTTTGACAGCGACATTTACCAGCAGATCCACCCTATCAACAAAATCTTTCACTTCTAGTAAACAGGTCCTTTTTTATCTTTTGCATTAAACTGGAAATCCTGCACATATCATGTCTAAGACGTGTAAAGTAGTGTCTCGAGCAGCTGTATCTATGTAAGCTGAACTGTTGACTATGTCACTAATTCTGCCATTGGATTTTGTCCAAAAGTTTACTTTTGATACAATGCTTTGTATCAAAAATCTTGAGCTCTTGTATGAATGAGGGTCCAAGTTGTAAAAAATTCTCCAGGTCATGAGAAGGATGAAATTGAGTAAAGTTGTGAAATTTAATTCGTGACTAAACCTTTTCTTCTGCTTCTTCTTTTCTGTATGATTTTGACCTTTGTTTTTTTAGAATCTGACTAGCACTGGCATAGATATTCTTATGCCATGATGTGACAATTTCTTGGGCCTGTTTCACAACGAAACCTTTTCTACCAAGGAAATGTCGAGATCTCTTGAAAGTTTGAGATCATGCAGGATGTCGTTAAGGTTTTCATCCAGTTTAACTTTCCTATTCAAATATATTCTGTAAGCTCCTTCAGTGGTGTCGTGAATGGGTGGGAAGGTAACATCAATCTTGTGGTCCCTAGCAGATACTACAGTAGTGTCAGAACTGGCCAAATTGTACCAGTCAATAAAAGCTTTGGTACATGTACGACTATCAATATAAAAAAATGGAGCTTACTATTGATATCGGCTGCTAAAGCTTTCCTGAGCTAGATAGGTAAGCAAGTGCAGTGAAAACCTGTGCTATCATCATATTCAGCCATAGTGGATAGTTGTGGTTCAACCAATAAGGAATGCCATAATGGGAAGGACCAATGGGAGTCGCAGCAATGTGTTCATTGATGAATGCACGGTCGTGGGACAATCTGTGAAATTACAAGCGTCTAGTCCGTCAGTCATAATCCAGCCGTCGTCCATTAGAGAATATCCGCGTCCATAATCCAAAGACCTATTCCATTTTCCACATAACAGTATTAGCACCAAATTCAAAAAGACAATCATAGTATACATAAACATAGGCTTGTTTCCTGCAAGAGAGAAGCGGTCAACAGTTTTCAATGATGCCGGCAAGACATCATGATGTTCCAAAAATATCAAATCCGTATCGCTGATCAGCATTCTTAATCCATAATATTCGTTATAGAGTCGTCATGTACATGACATACATTTCATTAAGACATGTCGTTAAGACATACATGTAAAAAAACAGTATCAGGTCGAAAGGAGCCATGAATTATAAATTGAAAGCAGTAAAATAAATTGTGAGATATGCTCCGAAAAATGTAGATACATGTAAGCTTGTATATAGATTTGGTAGATAAATACATAATTAATTCTCGTTTCTAGGAACGAATGATGATTTTGAAATCGAAAAATATAAATAGCTAATTTTAAAGGTTATCAGTTATATGCATGGCATGTGAATGGAGGCTGAAGGCGCCGGTTTAGGGCGTGCTAGCTACGTCTCTGTATAAAAATTGCAACAAAAAAATATTTACTCATTGGAATAACATACTAATCATTTTGGTGAGGGTGTAAAACGAATTGTTTTACGGGAGACAGAGTAGATCCAAAGACTGCTTACATTTGAACATGAGACGCTACATTCGAAGACCTAAAGGACCGGTCAGCGCATCAAACTCGAATTTAAGATTGTAAGAGTTTCTTTTTATCAAGCGACTACTTTGTAAGATCTTTTAGACGGGTGAAGGAGGACTGTGTCTTGGGTTATTTGTTGCATAAGATTTAATGTGTTATGTTTTAATGCGTTGGATTACTAACTTATTGGCTTGATTACTTAGAATTTTGTTGGATCGTCGCTATATAGCTGAAATATTGCTGAACGCGAAGTTAAACTTTAATTCTTTCTCTCTCTCTCTCCTATATTGCCGTATCATGTATGTGACTTATTGGATTGAGTGATAGAAGTGTAGTTAAATTAATCTATTAAATCAAGCTTTTCTGATTGTTCATTGTGAAATGTGATGTTCATTGCCTTTCACGTTTGTTTGTATATATTATAATGTATGTACATTTCCTTCTTCTAGGGTTTATTTTATAATAATTATTGTTTTGCACTCTTTACATCTGAAAAGGTGTAAATAGAGAGGGTATAGAAGAACCCTGTGTAGCAGCCTTCTTCCATCTATTGGGTGTGGGCACGATAACACCTACATTCAATGGCCCCGGTTACATCCGTACAAAGACGCGCGTGAAACTCGAATGCTCTACATCTAGATACCACCACTCGTGTGCTGATTATGTCGTCCGTCCGTGCACATTGTCTTTACATGCGATGGATTAAGATTTCTTTCCCATGATTATGTATGGCAAGCAGGAATTGTCTCCCTTTACCTTTAGCTTTTGTCTCCTTTAGCTCCATTACCAAGAATGCTATCAAAACATTAACATTTAAGTAGTGAGTGTGCAGATCAGATGGAAACTTACCAGTATATCATCTGGCTGCAAATAATTCCATCACTTAAAAACACTTTAGAAGCCGATTGCAGACAGCATTTTGCCTATCTTCAGCTTTAATTGTCTAAAACTGTTCACATTCGGGTTGCGCCACAACATCTTGGCAAAAGAAAATGTTCTTCAGTCTAAGTTTTTGATTTCATGAAATTCAAAGGTAAACTAAAAGCGATTGAAGTATTGGGCACCCTATCGTAATCCTCATTGGGACTGAATATGGCATTTCCAGAGAAGTAGATGCAGCATGGTGCACATTCCTCATGGGCTCCCTTGCCACACGTGTACTTTTTCATACTGACGGACTTCCTCTTTTTGTGAGGCACTTCCTCCCACTTTTTTTTTTACGCCATCCGGAATTCTCCACTGCACAGAAATGGCATATTTGAAGTACGGTGAGTATAAATATGAGAAAACATTGTTGCAATTTCAAGAAATTCAGTGGAAGCATAAACGATCAGTTCAGATAAATATCCACGTCATTTGTTAATCTAATGAACAGGTTAAAACTGTGTGCAATAAAGAAACAACAGCAGATTTGGCTTTTCCATATGCCTGTAAATGCCTTAATAGAAATAAAGTAGATTTTGACACTGATTAGAAGGGAAATTAACATGTGAGTTGATGTCTGCACATAGCATAGCCAACAAATAGAGTTAAACTATTCAGACACTGGCCATATTCTCAGATTCAGTGTCATGCATTCAAGCGATTAAAAGTGGAACTTCAATTCATCCCACCATCTTGAAAATCCTACAATTATATGACATTAGATTTGATCAATGTTTTGTTGGGTGCCGAGACACGTTGACATCAAAGGCAATACTGATTCTGATAAAATAGCTAAGGCGGCTTTGGATAAGGACGTTGATCCTGTTGGAATCCCATACAGCCATTTCAGACCATCTATCTGTTCTTATGTAAGAAAGCTGTTTCAATCTTTATGGGATACTATGGATAATAACAAACGTCACGAGTTCAAAAAAACTTTTGGTTATACTCATCTGAACAGCCAGAAACGTTTCGATCAGGCTATGATTAGACGATGTAGGATCGGCCATACACGATTAACTCAAGAATATTTACTAAAAAAAGAGCTGATCCCAAGGTGTATTCCGTGCCATGAAGATCTCATGGTGAAACATATTCTCATAGACTGCATAGATTTTAAGATTGTAAGAAATACTTTTTATCCAACAGCTACGCTGGAAGATCTTTTTAGCCGAGTAAAGGAAGATTGTATTTTAGATTATTTGGGAGAGATCGGTTTGTTATACAAATTTTAATGTCTGTGCCTGTTTTACTGGGTTAGTAACTTGAATACTTAGAATTTTGTTTGATCGTCGCTATATACAATGTAGCTGAAATATTGCTGAACGCGACGTTAAGCCTTAATTCTCTCTCTCTCTCTCTCTCTCTTCAACTCATCCCACCATCTTGACTATTCTACAATTATATGACTAGATTTGATCAACAGATTGATATTGTGTTGTGTTGGTTGCCTAGTTACCTTGATCGGGTGATGTAAAATCGGCAATACACGATTAACTCACAAACATTTACTAAAAAAGGAACCAGCCCAATGTGTATCCCATGCCACAAGCACCTATTTCAGTCTTTTTAACCGGATAAAATAACTATTTAGTTTATTTGAAAGAAATCGGTTTGTTGGAGCAGTTTTAATGTATGTGCATGTTTTTGGGGGTTTTTTTTTGTGTGTTGTGTTGATTACTTCTGAGTTACTGACTTGCTTTTGATGGAATACTTATAATTTTGTTTGACCGTCGCTGTACAGCTGAAAGTATTGCTGAACGCGACGTTAAACAAAATTCTCTCTCTCTATCTCTTTGGTATGTTTAATGTTACCTCGGAATGCTGTTCATTCCATACTTTTGGCTTTATTGTTTGCAATGGTGCAAGCAAGTCGAACTTGGCAAAGCTAGATCCTATTCTCCATCAAGGACTAAGATTTTTGACTTGGAGTGTTCAGAACATCCCCTACAGAAAGCTTATATTTCGAAACAGATGAATTTCCTTTAGAACTTCGAAGATTTAAACTATCACTGAAATATATATCACAAAATTGCGGTCAAATCAGTCGAATCCTGCATATAGCTGTGTTTTCAACCCTCAGTTCGTGGATTTCTATTTAAGGAAACCCTCCCATATTCCGCCTCTTGAAATTCGTATGAAACCACAAATTGTAGCAGGTGGTATTAAGCTTAGTCATTTTTTTCCTAACACGCTCTTTCCAATTCCACCATGGCAATTTGCTAAACCAGATGTGGATATTAGGCTAACGAAATATAAGAAGACAGACACGAGCCAGCTCGTGTTATTAACTTAAATACTTAATATTGCTGATCGCGAAGTTGAACCTTGATTCTCTCTCTCTCTCACTCTCCAGTTCCCATTTGGACAGGTTAGGCATCATACAGGTCGCTATGAACTTTCTCAGGTTGGCCAGGTTCAGTATGACATATTTCGCATCGTAGGACTGACTGGCATTGGTCACAAGATCATCTGCGTTATTGTCCTGTTTTACAGGCCGTAGATTGGTTGGCCGGAGACCTTGTGGAAAACTCCTTAGTGCAGATTCAACTGGATCTAGTCTGGTGATCTGTTGACTTGAGTACAAGGTTCTGGTGACATCCTCCTGTACCGATACATTGTGAGTTACTCCTGTATTCAATGGAGCAATGACCCTGCTAGAAGTGGCTACTTCTTTTATGGTTGCTGTACTTGTAACATGTGTTTTTTCTCTACATAACTGCATTTCAACTCCATTTAAGGTGACAAACATTTGTTGAGAACTTTCTCAATTTTTGCTTTATCTTATTGATCAAGACCAAGTCCTTTGAATAGGGCAGGAATTTTGAGTTGTACTATTTCAAATGTGCTCGGCAGACATGATTTTTGTCAACGGTCTCGATGATTTTCACTGAAACGTGCGGCTATGTTTTCAATTGCTGGTTTTGCATTTTGGATGAAAAGATCCCGTTTGTAATACTTTTTGATTCGTATCAGTTAAAGTCGTTTTCGCTTGTTGCCAGTTTTTGGCGAAAAATGCCTTTGTCGCAACCAGGTGTTATCTCATTCAGATGTATATTGTTCAGCTTCTTTTGGAGTGTTCTCAGTTTGTAAACGGGGCATTGATAATATCTCATCTGATTACCATTCGTGGTTGCAAAGTCTCTGGCGATTTTCTGCAGCTGTGCACTAGCATCATTGGTGACAGATCTTATTTCCAAAATATTTTGCTGTCCGCGACTTCCATCTGTTTTTTTCTTTGCTAATGCACACTCTCTGGATGACTCATCCGTATCGTGAGTTTTTGTACACTGCATTTCATACTAAGCTGTCTGCTGTTTCCATGGCAATAACCAAGCCTTTGCCAGTTTCTTTTTCACTTAATGGGCAAAGCGAAGCAACTGCAGCTCCCCTTTACAGGTTGTATTCGGCTATTATATGCCGTGTGTTTCCATTTCCACTTTAGACCCTGTCCAATCACTTCAGTTACTGGCATCACAAATTTTTTATTTTCCAGCATTGCACTTTGATTTCATGATATTAGCTTGTCATATTGTTTACTTATTGTCCTGCTCAAGTAAGTGGTATTTGTCATTTAAACAGCCAAAAATGAATACAAGGTCTGATGCCCCCATTTTTGATTTTATGGCTAGCATGACAAGGCCTTCATTCAGACCACCAGCAGGTGGACCAGCGTTGACCGGTTGGCCGGCAGATTTGCTGGTGAATGTTGCTGGGGGCCTAAGGTTGGCCGGTAAAGCGCAAAAACGGGCCGAGCAGGTTGGCCGGTGGGGTAAATGGAGCTGATGTGGCCACAATGTGGGCTCTAGAAACGATCGAAAAAAGAAGACTAAGGCTGTCTTGTAAAGAGGCAAATGAAGGTTTTATTTTGTGGAAAGCACGAAAATCATTGTAATAATTCGTCAATGAGACTGTCCCAGCAATCAGACCCGGATAAAGTTTCAGTCAGAGCACAGCTGCCATGTGGTGGTGTGGTAAGGGCTTCAGTACTGACAGTGGGGATAAGGCAGGTCCTCGTGGCATCTGAGATGATTGTACTCAGTGGTGTAATACATGTATTGTCCAGGAAATCGTGAGTGTGAGGTTCCCGTACTGGTTGTGCGGTGATCCTGGGAGATGGGAGAGGGGTCCATTCAGTGGCTGTCCCATGGGAGTTTGGCACATCAGTCAATGTAGACGGTATCCAGTGTAGACGGTATCACAGTAGAGGCATCGTGGCCTTCAGGTTGTCGGATACATCTCAAAGCATGGCGGCTGAAGTTCCGCTTGCGTGCGTACTTATTTCCGCAGTGGCACTGTGTGTAGCCAGCCTTGCGGTGGACAATTCTGATATGTCTGCTCAGGGCAGTTTTGTCAGAATACAACTTATGGCAAAGTTTGCATTGTCTTTTGTTCTTGGCTGCAGCCATGTTGGCAAGCGCAGGTGATGAAACCGAATCTCAGTGATGAAGTCACAATGAGTTTGGAATCTCGACGTTATATGGCGCTGAGAGCGCCCGAGACGTCATATGTGACGTCAACAAAGAACTAGAAAGTTTGTCTATAAAAGCGACGCCATAAAGGTGACGTCGCGGCCTGGAGAGTATGTACCCTCTCTGTGGCCCAGGGAAATTACAAGGGAACTGGAAAGAGGTGCCGAGATACTGACAGAATCACATGACTTCACAGTATAGTCTTCTGGTTACCGTATTCTAAAGCACAAACCAAGAATCTAACGATTCGTGATCTGTGTTATATCTCGGGTACGCTTTTATTGTACCTGTTCATGTGGCAACTTTGATGACATGACCACACGGACCCTAGCACCGGCATAAGCGGTATTAGATGCAAATCTAGAGAGCTATGATGGAAATGCTCTGACAACTCGTATATTGGTAATTGGTGAGCTGTGTCGCTGTGACAACGCGTATACTGGGGGTTGGTGAGCTGTATCGTCAGATGAAAATGACGGCATTTAACACAAAAGACTAGTCTGTAAGGCCCGATGTCGACCCAGCATCATCTTTCCACAATGCCAACATATATCAAAGATCAACAGGTCTGTACAGGGGGTGGGCCTTGGGGACGAAACGTCCACCAGCAGAATCTCGCCAAATACAGATAAAAATTATAACGCATATAAGGGAAGTATATAAGGTTGCCCGACTGAGAAAATCAGTAGCTTTGTTGATACACACATCAAACCATTAGTCCAACTGGTACCTTCCTACATTAGAGATACCACTGACTTTATCCGCAAAGTGGAGGCACAACATCCCTTACCTGAATCCTTCTCACTGGTTACCATGGATGTAACTTCACTCTACACCAACATCCCCAACCACGAAGGCCTAGTTTCCTAGTTGCGCGCTGTCGCACCAGGCACCGGCCGACATCCAGAATCTCGTATCCCGGTCTGTTATCACTTCTCAGGCTGGTTCTACATAGCAACAACTTTAGTTTCAATGGACAACACTGCCTACAAGTTGGTGGTACTGTCATGGGCACACGAGTAGCCCCGTCTTATGCCAATATCTTCATGGGAGAATTGGAAAATAGACTTTTGCCATTCGCACCACACCAACCTCTGTCGTACTTCAGGTTTATTGACGATATCTTTCTGATTTGACCACACAGTGAACAAGCACTGCTTGAATTCATCAACTATATTACCATCAACTTTACAGCCGATTACTCACGTCATCTGTTTCGTTGACACTCGCGTCATCTTTGACCACCGTATCAAATTTGACCTCTACGCGAAGCGTACTGACACGCACAGCTATGTCCACTACACCAGTGATCACCCTTCTAACTGTAAGAAGGCTGGACGATATGGACAATGCTTACGCATCAGAAGGATCTGTTCAGATACCACTGACTTCCTGACCCACGCGGAAGCTATGACCCGGTTTTACACTATTCGCGGTTATCCTGAAAAACTTTCACGTGATAGCCTACAACGGGCACTACAACAAGACCGCTTCATCCTCCTCCAACCCAAAACGGAGAAGGGGAACACTTTCATCAGGATCCCACTCATCCTTCTATACATCCAATATGCTCTGAAAATCCACAATAGTCTTTGGAGACCCTCCTCTCCTCGCTTTTCGTCGCAACAATAACCTGAAAGACACCCTCGTCACGGCCAAAATCAAATATCCCCCTCCAAGGGGGACCAACGGCATGAGTTACGCCAACTTAATAACTCCATGCACCTACCAGAAAAGCGCCTGTTGTCCCAACTTGACCTGATGGCCAACTGGTGCACTCAGTGTTCTACCTCATCACGTGCTCCCTCTGCTCAAAACAATATGTTGGAGAAAATAAACGCACATTCCACGAGCGAATCCGAGAACACTTTAACGACACCCGGAATCGCAGTGACAACCCTGCACCAAGACATTTCTGGTCGCATGGACACCGTCAAAAACATCAACTATCAAATCATTGAAGTTCTCAATTACAAGCGTCTAGTCCGTCATTCATAATCCAGCCGTCGTCCATTAGAGAATATCCGCGTCCATAATCCAAAGACCTATTCCATTTCCATATAACAGTATTAGCACCAAATTCAAAAAGACAAAAAGTATACATAAACATAGGCTTGTTTCCTGCAAGAGAGAAGCGGTCAACAATTTTCAATGGTGCCGACAGGACATCATGATGTTCCAAAATATCAAATCCGTATCGCTGATCAGTATTCTTAATCCATAATATTCGTTGTAAAGTCGTCATCTAAAGAATGATGTATCTTAGTCACGCTTTGATTGTGACTGTTCATATGAGTACCATGAGGATCTTGAAGTACATGGGTTCATACGGCCCCTAGCCCCGGGTTAAGCGGAATTAGACACAAGTTACGAAACGTAGCGCCATAGATCTTGCACGCTACGTTCGTATTTTGCTATCAGCATGCGATATGTATCGCCAAATTTGAAAACTTTGAGTGGAGGCGCTTGGTGGAATAGCCCTGTTTTATAAGTTTCTGCAACAATGTTTTGTGACGTTGATTAAAATCATCACATTTAACACAGGATCTAGCAAATGCTAAGCGAGATATGTATACGCCATATGCAGGTCCCACTGGAATATTACTATCCAGAAAGGGATAGTTTACGATGTCGAAATTGTAATCATCTCTTTTGTCATAAAGTCGACGAGAGAGAATGCCCGCTTCATTTTTATAGAGGTAGAAATCTAAATAAGATGTGCCTGTAGGGCTATCTGTAGTTTCCTTCAAATCCAGTGAAGGTGGATATATATCATTCACTGCGTCATTTATATAGCGATTATCCACAGCGAGAAGATCGTCTATATAGCGTTTGGTGAATGAGAAGGAACGGGCTTTGAGTGGATCGGTTTTTGAAGCGCCAGCATATAGTCATATTCATAAGAGAACAGATACAGGTCAGCCAACAGGGGTGCACAATTAGTACCCATTGGAATACCTATATGCTGCTGATATATTGTGTTACCAAATTTCACATAGATATTTTTAATGAGAAATTCAAGCAACTCTATAAACAAAGAAACATCCCATGAATGATATCTCTTGTATGTAGTCGAGCTAAAGAATGCTTTATGGCTTCCGACATTAATATATCTACGACCAGTTTTCTTGAACACAGATACTATTAATGAACTTATACGGTCAATAAGGTCCTGATGAGGGATTGTAGTATAGAGAGTCGAGAAATCCCATGTGGATACATGTCTGTACAGACCCGTCCCTGAGTCCAGCACCACCAAGCGCCGTTTGCGCGAGGTTAATTTAGAAATTTTGTTCCCCGTCCTCAAGCTTCCCCTTGGATGGGAATTGGTCAAATGCGACGAGAAACGCTCTCCCGCACTATAAATAGAAACGCCTGACGTAGAACCGTGACGTCAATGTTCAGAGCGGTATACGCCGGGATAACCGCGAAGGCTGCCTGCCAAAATTGTCGCTACGGCGTGAGTGAACGATCTCGGATAAATACTGGTAAAACTACAGAATATTACTCGCTGACAGCGTCGTAGGAAATTAGTATTCGGTCAAGGCAAACAGGTATGTCATCTCAGACAATATTTATTGAAATAAACGCTGTCATGGCCACCCCCGTGTTATCCCCGTGCTACTACCGGACACCTGGTGCTTCGCTAGGGATTCGTTACCAACACTAACAACAAATGGGTTAAAAAAAACGGCAGGAGATACCCATCTGAACAGCCAGAAACATTTCGATAAAACCATGATCAGGCGATGTAGAATCGGCCATACGCGATTAACTCACGAACATTTACTAAAAAAGAGCCAGTCCGAATGTGTATTCCATGCTACGAAGATCTCGCAATGAAACATTCTTATCGAATGCATAGATTTTAAGATTGTATGAGATGCTTTTATCGAGCTACTACTTTGGAAGATCTTTTTAGTCGGGTGGGGGAGGATTGCATCTTGGGTTATTTGAGAGAAATCGGTTTGTTGCATAAGTTTTAATGCGTGTATGTTTTAATGCGTTGGATTACTAAGTTATTGGTTTGAGTACTTGGCATTTTGTTTGATCGTCGTTTGATGGAATGGGTACCACTTGGCGGACAGCCTCTTTGGAGAACGGGCGACTCCCCGGCGCCGAGAAAAACCATCGGATGGCATTGTTTCCTATGCTGGTGGTATAGATGATCCTACGTCGCCGCCCACCCCCCGTTGGCATATTATAGGTCGCCTTGGTGGTGGTGGGGCTTGTTGTACTCTCTTCTTCCGGCAGTAAATGATTTCCTCCGGCTGGACCTCTCTCTCCTCTTGTTCTCTCTCCTCTCTCTCTCTCCCCTCCTCTCTCTCTTCCTCCCTGTCTTCTCCCGCCTCCTCCCCTATCATCTCCCCGCTCTTTCTTCCTATATCTCCGCTTTGCTGCATGATGTTGGTGATCTAAATAATTTGTCAGTCGTGGTACCGATTGGCGCCAAACGGCCTGCTTTTATCGCTGTGAGAAGCGCGTGCGGGATTGAAATGTTTCATCCAATCAAATACGTCTAAGCGAAGCGATGGGTCCCCGTTGTGTTTTTGCCGATCACCTCTGTGTTTTCGCTAGACCCTTTGATTAACACTACAAGGCGAATGAACAACCGTACACCGCTAAAAATTACACCGAATACACCTCCCCTATACGTGAACATTCGGTACAATTCATACACCATAAGTCGCAGGCCGAGTGCTGTTTTATTTTCTTCTGTAACCGAAAATCTGCGAGCTTTTTCTTGTTTGCAAATTTAGAAAATTAATGCTAAACTTAAATTCCGAATCGTACAAGATTAAAAATTACATCGAAGACACTTTTCCTATACGGCAACATGGTGTAAAAATTTTAGACCCTAAGTCGCAGGCCGAGTTCTATTTTTTTTTTCTAAGCGCAAACCCCTACACTTTCACGAACACAAAATTCCGTTACTATCGTGCAAAGGAGCTGGCCGCGTGCCAAGATCATGACGTCACTCGACCATTTTCGGAACGAGCCAAGCCCGTCCGATCGGGCCCGGGGTATTCTAATACAACCGCGATCCGTCAAAAAAAAAAGCGAAATGCGGGCTAATATACATGCCTATATATATTACACTGACATGAAGCGTGCTTAGGGATCGTACATCGGTACTTTTTTTCTGGTTCATTCATTAACATTGTACGGTTCTTTCAAATAATGGAAAGGACGGACTTTACGCCATTAAAAAAAACACACAAGACAGGGTATTGAGATCTCATTTTTCATTCAGTGAACAACAACAACGTGAGAACGACCACGTGAAAAAACTGAAGCCCAGAACAGGGGGGGGGGGGGGTTTACGTGAAAAATCTCAAGCCCATAACAGGGCATGTACATTGAAATGATCGGCGGCCCAGTCATGAAAAATTTCACCGCTTAACTTCGAGACCTCTCCCATCGTGTTCTACATGGTGAGACGTGAAAAACAAGACCAAACAACCCTTAGTAAAATCCAAAAAAATGACCACCCCCGATACCCCATACAGCCATTTTCCCGTATATTGTATAATACAGGCCCCGCTATAGTAGGGGTAAAGTTCGTGTTCCGCTTTTTATATTTCTTCCCAGTGAAAACATGCACCCCCCTCCCCATGATAGGCAGGCCCCCGATAACCCGGGGGAACGATATTAGCCCTTTGGGATAGGGTTGATAGGAGTTTTCCCCTATTTTAGGGGTAAAGTCCGTGTTCCGCTTTTTATATGTTCAAACCCAATCCTCAATCTACATGCACCCACCCATGACTGGATGGCCCTGGAGGAGCGCTTCACTTTTGACACCTCAGTCGGTCCAATAGATCCACTAGGGACCCACCTCGGTCCCAAAACGTCTATTCCCATACTATTTTTAGGCATTCCCCGTATACATTAAGATTGGAAGTCACTTGGTTGGCATCGGACTGTCCGCGGAAGTGACTGCCAGATCGCATCACCGCGGATGAATGCAGGTGCCTCGTTGTCCTGGCGGCAAAAAAAAACTAGGGGGAGATAACCGCGGGTTGTCAGGGAATTACTTTTTCTCTTCGCGGAGTCTTGTTGCCGGAAGCGACCGCAGCACTGCCGGACTACTTTCTGACCGCGGAACCGGACGGCATCACCGCCAGACCGCTGTGACCGGAAGTGACCTTTGACCCGGATTTGGCCTATGACCTCGTCACGATGACGTCATCTCATTTGCATAAATACGGTCCCAGATGCCCTTTATATACTACTGTTGTGGTCTCAGTCTGGGTTGTGTATTTCCTCTAGCATTGATAGCGTTTTCAACAGTTTGTGGTCTAGAGGAAGACAATCCATTCAGGGGTGGTATTCCATTGTTATATGATTCCAGTTGCCTTCCCATCTCCCTGTGCTTGGATTTCTAGCTCTGCTATCAACATGCACTTGGGGATGCGGGAAATTATTCTGCCCTCTCTTATTGAAATTAGAGTGATCAAAACTCTCTATATTTGATATACTAGCTCCAGATCTGATCTGAACTCGATGACTATGTCTCTTTTCTCCATTTTGATTTCTATTTCCAGACAAGACAGATCCCCACTGGTGTCCTGTATCACGTTCGTTATCCACTAGTGAACTGTCTTTAGGAGTATAAGACTGGTAAACAGAGTATGAGGTCATGTAACCAGCTGCAGCTAATTTTGCGTTTTGTCTAACTGATGGTTCTCACCCAATATCAGCTCTTCGTGTTTGGAAATCAACACTCTGTGATGATGCAGGCTTATGCTGCTCCATACCCCCAGGAGAAATTCCTTAACCAATGTCATCTTTATCAAGATCTGTCATTAAAGACATACTATTGTCAGACGGTTTTGTCCTCTTCTTTTGTCCATGTCTGTTCTCGTACTTGAGAGCAATTCTATTTTCCAAATTTGACAATTCCTAATATATTCCATCTTTCATTGATGACATTGATTTTGTAGAGTCGTTAATACAGTTTTAGGGGTCTCCTCATAAAAACTTTTGAGTTGGTTTCCTCATTTCCATTTGCAGAGATATTTGAAAATTGTCGGGTTGTTTTTCAAATTACAAGCGTCTAGTTCGTCATTCATAATCCAACTGTCGTCCATTAGAGAATATCCGCGTCCATAATCCAAAGACCTATTCCATATTCCATATAACAGTATTAGCACCAAATTCAAAAAGACAATCATAGTAAACATAAACATAGGCTTGTTTGTTGCAAGAGAGAAGCGGTCAACAGTTTTCAATGATGCCGGCAAGACATCATGATGTTTCAAAAATATCAAATCCGTATCGCTGATCAGTATTCTTAATCCATAATATTCGTTGTGAAGTCGTCATCTAAAGATTGATGTATCTCAGTCACGCTTCGCTTTGATTGCGACTGTTCATATGAGTATCATCATGGGGATCTTGAAGTACATGGGTTCATACGGCACATAGCCCCCGGTTAAGCGGAATTAGACACAAGTTACGAAACGTAGCGCCATAGATCTTGCACGCTACGTTTGTATTTTGCTATCAGCAAATGTCCTTTCTCGCGATCTAGATAGACTTAAAATACTTTCTCCCTGTATTCTGGAGGCTCTTCCATCATCCAGTCCACCAAATGTGCCTTGTGTAACGGTTACAATATTTGAATCTTCCACCCTGAAAGTTTCAAAAATATTCCTCGATTTCTGATACTTTTCCTCCGTCTTCCAAAGTTCCACTATCCGAGTTGGACAAAATTACTGTTCACCAGAAACACTGCTTTCACCAATGTAACGCTGGTCGAGCGGTATATTTATATTTAATTTGCGTTTCTGCAGCGGGTAAGTGGCTAACCTGAACCAGGTGAACAGCATGCAAGTCAGTGGAACACAAGGAAAGGCACGAAGAGTTTGAGTAAAGTTCAAGATACTTTATGTATCAACAAATGTATGTATATATCGACAGTGTTACCAAATGGTATAAATTGGTGTAAACAAATCCGAATTGGTGGAATATAAGTAAACGGTGGAATTCACCAATTTGGTGTAATTCACCAATTGGTGGAAAATATCGTATTTGGCATAAGGCAAACTCTTGGTAAAATGTTGCTAATTAATAATTGGCTTGAAACGTCTCAAGATAAATATTTTATGAATACACCAAACCGGTGATTCCAAGTTACAACTTTGGTGGACCACCGGCTTGGTGGAAATTTCGGATGAGTGGTCCAGATTATAGAAAAATAATGAAAATAATTATTTTTCCAGATAGAAAATATCTCTGAATAATTTAGATATATATACCAATGCTTACCATACCTTTCCTTGTATTTACAAGCGCTTGGGTCATGGGAACTAAGGTAATTTTGATAATTTAGTTGGCGTTCCGAAAATGTACTCTGCGAAAGTCCCTGCAAGATTCTGGGGATTCCAGCCATTCATATGTCGATAAAAACGAACTCTGACATTGTTCTGAAACTAAGGGAAGATAATCGTATCAAATTACATGTTAAATGACACGCCCCCTGTTGGAGAAAAATGTATTGAAACAACATGGCCGCCTTCGCTACAATCGGGGGTCGATAAGTTGGTAAAATAATCGTTTTACAGTATAAAAAGAGTATTTAAATAGCAACAATAGTTTGTCAATATTTACTAGGCACCGGAGTATCATAAAGGTAATAATAGTTAATCTTGGTAACAACTGTGAAGACTAAAATACATCATTGAAGTTCCCGAAGCGGTGACCCGCCAAAATAACATGTGCGACGACAACTGTTTACATCATAACATTTCTGCACAACATATAATACAACAAGTAAATCTATCCCGTTACAATACATACACGGTCACGCCTTTTTCAGTCCTTTTTATAAGGGGTCACTATCACGGGCGGCTTTGCGTCTGTCGAGTCACCGCACGTGTTACCAGTAGTCCAGCTAATGCAATGACCCCTCAAAGTGCATGGTTATCCCCTATATATAGCATCGTCGGTTGTATATCTTTCTTGTTTCTTATTCCAACTCTCTGAGGCAGCCCGCTATCACAGACAAGTTTGTGTGCTGCATGGCCACGCCGCCCGTGACTGCTTTGGTGGGGTCTTGATTCATCTGTCAGTAACAGTTCAGATAGTTTCCGGATCCAACTTCCATAACTGCGACAATCCTTAAGGGTGTAGATTACGTTCATGAAAAAGGGACATTACTCTGATATTGAAAAACAATTAAAGTGTTATTGCTTTATGTGGATGAATTAAGCCTGAATTCAAGATTTGATTTAAGAACAAGTCCCACTTGAAAAACGTTGCGGTGTTTGTGGCAGTGGTGCTATCCGTGAGGGTAAGATCGTGGTCCGCGCATCTCAGTACTTCACAATTTCCAGAGGAACACATACCCCTCGGAGACATTCTAAGTTTTAATGTTTTTGGTGTGTTGTGTTGATTACTTCTTGATTGCTGGGATGTTGACTTGTTTTGTTGGAATACTTTGAATTTTGTTTGATCGTCGCTTTATAGTTGAAATATTGCTGAACGCAACGTTAAACCTTAATTCGCTCTCTCTCCTCAGACAACGATGTCGTCGAAGTGGATGCTTTACTCGTGGTTGCAGGGGCTCGCTGTGTCGGGGATCCGGTGACAGATTGGTATTCTTTCAAGCCCAGATCATCTACGCCGCAATGGAATTCACTGATGGAATGAGGATCAATCACCGAATCATGAACTCTTTATCTAAGATTTTTCCCCATCTTTCCGCATATCATGTATTTAATATACGAGGGCTACCAAGTTTTAATGTGTGTACGTTTTAATGTGTTGGATTATCGAGTTATTAAATTGAATACTTTTTGAGTTTTGTTTGATTGTGGCTATATAGCCGAGATATTGCTGAACGCGACGTCAAACATTATTTCTCTGTCTCTCCAATTCCCCAACCTGCCACTTATCTACCAGTGTTTGTTATTAATTTGTCCGACCATGAATTACAGCACATATAAGGGAAGTGGGAAGAGGTGCCGACATACTGACTGCGTCACATGACTTCACAGGATAGTCCTCTGGTTAACCTATTCTAAAGCACATACCAAGAATCTAACGATTCGTGATATGTGTTGTATCTCAGGTACGCTTTTATTGTACCTGTTCATGTGGCAACTTGGATGATATGACCACACGGCCCCTAGTACCGGCATAAGCGGTATTAGATACAAATCTAGAGAGCTATGATGGAAATGCTTTGACAATTCGTATACTGGTAATTGGGGAGCTGAACTCTCACCGGAAGAGTTCTCGGTCCATCAATTTGGACAGAAACCTGAAGTTAAAGCCATACGCTAGGGTCTGGAAACTCAAACTACAGCTGTTTTTTTGCCTTACCCGACCAACTTAAACTACACCCTAGATGATGAGTTTGATCCTGTTTGAATCCCACATAGCGATTTCAGACCCTCTATCTGTACTTATGTGAGACGGCTGTTTCAATCTTTATGGGATGCTGTGAATAATAACAAACTTCAGGAGTTCAAAAAAAAACTGTTGGCTATACTCACCTGAACAGACAGAAACGTTTCGATCAAACCATGAAACGGCCTTACACGATTAACCCACGAACATTTACTAAAAAAGGAGCCAGTCCCAAGGTGTATTCTATGCCAAGAAGATCTAATGGTGAAACATATTCTTGTCGAATGCATAGATTTTATGATTGTAAGAGATGCTTTTTATCGAGCTACTACTTTGGAAGATCTTTTTAGTCGGGTGAGGGAAGATTGCATCTTGGGTTATTTGAGAGAAATCGGTTTGTTGCATAAGTTTTAATATGTGTATGTTTAATGCGTTGGATCACTAAGTTATTACCTTGAGTACTTCGAAGTTTGTTTGATCGTCGCTATATAGCTGAAATATTGCTGAACGCGACATTAAACCTTAATTCTCTCTCTCTCCTGTTCTATTTCTTACCCGACCAACTTGAACTATAGCTGTTCTTTTCCTTACCCGACCTGGGCTTCACACTCGCGTTATTTGTAAAATAATGAGATAGTTGCCACCGCAACAAAGTTAGTCATATTCAATAATATTTTGCATGGTTTTTTAACAATCAATAGTTTCACTACAGCAAAGATCATATTATTCATGTGAAATTGAATAGTTACCTATTCGAAATATATTATCCCTATCTGGCCTGGGCGAGTTGGGGTGTACCGCAGCCTGGGGGGAGGGGGAGTCGGATAGTGCCCCTATATATTTTCGATATCGCTAAGGCTAGAGGGCTGAAACTTACCACACTATATATTTGGGTCAAGCTCTACAAGACAATGTAAAAAGTCCAAGCTAGCCGCCATGATGACGTCATTTTCGAAAAGAGCATTTTTGGACGATTTTTCTGTCAGAATTTTCGAATTATTTGTTCTTCTCATTAACTGCACGATAAATTAGTAAATAATAATCTGATATGAAACAAAATAGGTTATACCCACTTTTACATACAGAAAAGCAAACATTTTGAAGAAGTATGACGATTATATCACTTTTCATGGACCCACATGGCCACCATTTTGAATTTCCCCATGATCCTCTGCTGGAGGGTCATATAAATAGGCTCAAAATGACCCCAATATGATAATCGAAAAAAGTCACGGAGTTTCAGCTCAATTTTTTTGTCATTCCGGAGATAGGAGCACAAAACCAACAGGGGGGGGGGGCGTGGCGGGGCGGAAATTGCCGCCCCCCCCCTCCTCTCCCAGGTTGGGTTAGGATCTGTGCATGAAGCGGCAGTCTCCACCTGAAGAATTGTTTTGTCATTCATTTCAGTAGGCAAACATTTTGTGGTATATATGGGATGTAAACACATCATTTGCATAATTATGTCAAGTTCTAATGCTCTATATCTGCTTTCTGGTCATAGTTTTTTAGATCCGGACGTGACAGCAATGGGGAAACCATGTGTAAGGTGGACCAAAACACCCAGAAATTTTACTAATTATTCCTTAGTATGGTAAACTTTCATCATAATTTCATGAAATACCATTCATTTCCATTCTAGGGAATTATTCGTTGCAATTATGGTTTTGGGGCATTTTGTGTTGAGTAGCTCAATGTGATACTTCCAAAATATAACAAACCCATATTTGAGAGCTAATTTGGCATACTTATGCACTATTCAAGAACATGTGCGCAAAACATTATGAAGATCGAACAAATAGTTAACGACATACGCTGTGTAATTTTGACCTTTTCCCATCTGATTATAAATGAATGTCTCGCATTTTTTAATTTCCCTTACTTGACGGATTTTAATTATGTAAAGTTTCCTTTGGGGGGGGGGTATATATATCCGTTGGGTAGGTGGGGTACCAGTCAAATTGTGCCTGTTAAAAGTTTCTCTTTTTGGAAGAGATTGGGGCCCAAAACGGTGCCTTTTTATATATTTTTCATTTTAAACAAAGTAAATGAAAATATTACAATGACGAGGAAACGTTCTGATGTTGGGTAATTCTTCTGTGCTTCGGGATGTGATGGGTTATGGTGCGACACGGATGGTGACGGGGAACCCTTCCATGCTGTATATCGATGAATGATGAAAAGGGGTGACGTGCAAAACTTCTGTGCTGTGCAGAATTTTCAATACCCCCGTGTTGTGCGGAAATTCCAATACTTCCGTGCTGTGCTGTGCTTCCGTGCTTTCCTACGTCTTTCGTGGCGCCCAGTTCGTGTATGCCGCCTCAATACATACACTGTCAAGCCATTTTCAGTCCTCTCTATAAGGCGTCAATTATCACGCACGGCCTTGCGTCTGTCGAGGCGTCGCACGTGTTACCAGTCGTCCAGCTAATGCAATGGCCTCTCAAAGTTCACGGTTGTCCCGTGTACATAGCATCGCCGGTTGCCTCTCTTTCTTGCTTCCTACTTCAACTCCCTGAGGCAACCGGCTATCGCGGACGAGTTTGCGGGGGTCTTTGGCGGGGTCTTGATTTAGCTGTCAGTAATATATTAGATAGCTTTCGGATCCAAAAAGACCGAATTTATTGATAAAATTCTCCTAAACTTTTTTAAATGTTTCTAAAATTTCTCTTATAAAGACTGATAGTACGATCTGTTCAAAGAATTGTGATAATTGTGCCAATTTATTCCCTGTCAGAATTAATTGACACTTTATAATGCAAAGTGTTGTACAATTTTATCCAATCACCAAGAACGTTCTCAACTAGAAATTTGTTACGAGATATATTTTGTGTAAAGTGTGGGGGTGTTCTGTGTCCATTCTTCTGCAGAATACATGTATTATATGGATCCTCAGTTGCCCAAACGAACCTGCGTACATCAAAATTCCTGCTTTCGCATGCTTGCCACGACGTCACCTCCCGTCCAACCCACCCCAAGCGTCCTCAACAGGCCAAGAGTTTCAAGTCGAGAAACATCCATGCCATATATGGATGACTTTTGGCCCCTCAATCGCTCAAATATGCCCTTGAGCACCTCCAAAGCTGTCCGCGGGCACACCCTCTCATTCCGGAGATAGGAGCACAAAACCAACAGGGGGCGTGGCGGAGATTGCCGCCCCCCCCCCTCCCCCAGGCCAGATTGCGTTAGGATCTGTGCATGAAGTGGCAGTCTCCACCTGAAGAATTGTTTTGTCAGTAGGCGTACATTTTGTGGTATATATGGGATGTAAACACATCATTTGCATAATTATGTCAAGTTCTAATGCTCTATATCTGCTTTCTGGTCATAGTTTTTTAGATCCGGACGTGACAGCAATGGGGAAACCATGTGTAAGGTGGACCAAAACACCCAGAAATTTTACTAATTATTCCTTAGTATGGTAAACTTTCATCATAATTTCATGAAATACCATTCATTTCCATTCTAGGGAATTATTCGTTGCAATTATGATTTTGGGGCATTTTGTGTTGAGTAGCTCAATGTGATACTTCCAAAATATAACAAACCCATATTTGAGAGCTAATTTGGCATACTTATGCACTATTCAAGAACATGTGCGCAAAACATTATGAAGATCGAACAAATAGTTAACGACATACGCTGTGTAATTTTGACCTTTTCCCATCTGATTATAAATGAATGTCTCGCATTTTTTAATTTCCCTTACTTGACGGATTTTAATTATGTAAAGTTTCCTTTGGGGGGGGGGTATATATATCCGTTGGGTAGGTGGGGTACCAGTCAAATTGTGCCTGTTAAAAGTTTCTCTTTTTGGAAGAGATTGGGGCCCAAAACGGTGCCTTTTTATATATTTTTCATTTTAAACAAAGTAAATGAAAATATTACAATGACGAGGAAACGTTCTGATGTTGGGTAATTCTTCTGTACTTCGGGATGTGATGGGTTATGGTGCGACACGGATGGTGACGGGGAACCCTTCCATGCTGTATATCGATGAATGATGAAAAGGGGTGACGTGCAAAACTTCTGTGCTGTGCAGAATTTTCAATACCCCCGTGTTGTGCGGAAATTCCAATACTTCCGTGCTGTGCTGTGCTTCCGTGCTTTCCTACGTCTTTCGTGGCGCCCAGTTCGTGTATGCCGCCTCAATACATACACTGTCAAGCCATTGTCAGTCCTCTCTATAAGGCGTCAATTATCACGCACGGCCTTGCGTCTGTCGAGGCGTCGCACGTGTTACCAGTCGTCCAGCTAATGCAATTGCCTCTCAAAGTTCACGGTTGTCCCGTGTACATAGCATCGCCGGTTGCCTCTCTTTCTTGCTTCCTACTTCAACTCCCTGAGGCAACCGGCTATCGCGGACGAGTTTGCGGGGGTCTTTGGCGGGGTCTTGATTTATCTGTCAGTAACATATTAGATAGCTTTCGGATCCAAAAAGACCGAATTTTTTTATAAAATTCTCCTAAACTTTTTTAAATGTTTCTAAAATTTCTCTTGTAAAGACTGGTAGTACCATCTGTTCAAAGATTTGTGATAATTGTGCCAATTTATTCCCTGTCAGAATTAATTGGCACTTTATAATGCAAAGTGTTGTACAATTTTATCTAATCACCAAGAACGTTCTCAACTAGAAAATTGTTATGAGATATATTTTGTGTAAAGTGTGGGGGTGTTTGGTGTCCATTCTTCTGCAGAATATTATATGGATCCTCAGTTGCCCAAACGAACCTGCGCACCCCAAAATTCCTGCTTTCGCATGCTTGCCACGACGTCATCTCCCGTCCAACCCACCCCAAGCGTCATCAACCGGCCAAAAGTTTCAAGTCGAGAAACATACATGCCATATATGGATGACATATGGGCCCTCAATCGCTCAAATATGCCCCTGAGCACCTCCAAAGCTGTCCGCGGGCACACCCGGACGTCAAATCCATTCCAATCCATCTCAATTGACGACGTCTGGCAACTAAAAAGCAGCCATATGACTCGACAGGAAAGCATCCCTAGGTACCTAACATTCTGGGCACACTTTCATCAAGCTACTTACGAACATTTTTCTTCGTAACTCATGCGTATCTTTCTTCGTAAGTAAATTCGACTTTCATGAAACTTCGTAACTTAAGAATCTTCGTAACTTTGTGCGTAACTTTAAGGCAAGTATTTACCTGTCGTAAGTCAGGAAAAGTTCGTAACTTTGACAAAATGGCGGCTCTGCTATATGCAGTCACTCAGCGCCAGCTGCGAAGGGAAAGAATTTTTCGAGACCGTTTAAACCCCTTAGACTTCTATGACGATGTCGATCTGTTTGACAGATATCGGATGGACCGTAAAAATATTCTTACCCTGGTAGACATAATTGGTCCTTCCGTAGAAAGGGAGACATCTCGGTCGTACTCGATCAGCACGACAATTCAGGTTATGGTCACCCTGCGGTTCTATGCGACAGGTTGCTTTCAATCCCTCGTCGGAGATCTTCATGGTATAAGTGTACCAACTGTTTCTAGAATAATAAACTCTGTTTCTCGGACACTTGCAGAGAGCAATCATCCTCTCCTTTGTATCAAATTCCCACAAAGCGTTGAAGAAATTGCACTTGTCAAACACGAGTTTCACCAGATGGCGAACTTCCCGAATGTCCTTGGCTGCATTGATGGGACCCAAATTGCCTTGCGATCGCCAATTCGAAATGAATCTGTGTTCGTTTGTCGGAAGAACTTCCACAGTTTGAACGTTCAGGCAACTTGTGATGCCCATTTGAGGTACTTGTTATCCAACTTAACACGAATTTCTGTCTTGGAAAGGGAACTGAGAATCCTTGAGAGGAAGTGTTACCCTATCAGTTTAGACCTTTTCTATTTTAAGATTTCTAGGAGGTGGGGGGCAACTCTGAACATATTTTCACAATCACACTGTTAACCAAAGGCCCTTGCAGACAAATTAATTATAAATCACATATTAAAGATACAAAAAGTACAAAAATTAAGACTACATAGTATATTGTTCCTAATAAGTCTATTAAGCCATCAATAATAATGTCTGTGTTTGCCGCAATCCTGCCTATTCGTCAATTTCTGTTGCCTATTTTTATTATTAATTCAACATGAATATGTCGCGTTTACATGGGAAAAATAACTCCTTTGTGTGTGATGCTAATAAAGCATTTTTTTTAAATTGATAACCTGCAAACAACTTTTTTTCTTGAAATTCGAATACTGAAATATTAGACTGAAAAGAACTGCATAAGCGAAATTGCAAATAGAATTCAAGTTTGTAAGTACTATATCATAATAAAATTGAAGTTTGAGGCTCCTTATTTCTCCTGCAACAGAACATCCTGTGTGAATACCTCAATTTATAGCGGACATAGCCCAGGAAACAAATTTGGACCCATCATATTTTCAGCCTGATATTCCACAATGTCAGATTTGGCAGGTTAGAGATTGAAAGCAGGTTTATTACACACACAATGGCATTTCCCCCATATCATATATTTTTTTTTATTTCACTGCCATGAAGAATGCAGTAGTGGTGCAGTCCAAATTTCCAACATTACTCTTTATTAAGCAGTTGCTGAGTTATCTATATATATTTATTGTGCATTGACAATGGTAAGAAAAAGAATGGGGGAGGGGGGGAGATGGTGGGGTATGTACATTCCAATATGAATGTAAAAAGAAGAAAATCTATTTGAACAAAACCTATAAGCATTCTCAAATCTTCATTCTATAGAACTTTCCTTTCAACCCAATATTGTCAAACTGTGTGTACTCAATATTAAGTAAAGACTTGCAATCACTTTTTTTAGTGTTACGAACACTGATAAGCAAGACTTGAATGCTGCCAGTGGTAAACTATGAAGTAACCAAAATAATATTTATGATGGGATTTTTTATCACATAAAAATTATACAACTGCTTTAGTAGCTTGAATTCTTTACAGCCAAGGATAAATTGTGAAGACTTTCCAGGTCTGCAAATTGGCAACTCGAAATTCAAGGACTTTTCAGTTTACATGCACCCATGGGAAATCTTACCATTATAGATTACTCATTATAAAGATAATATTTTCTTTCCGGTTTCTTGAATAATTATCGTATTGTAATTACTAACATAAGTAATACAATAAATACAGAAAACAGATCATAATGTACATGAATTGAATCAAGTTTATTCACCAATCTAAAGTAAAGACAAATGGTATAACACTGATGTATATTAAAATTAATAATATGTGATTAGAGGAAAAAAAACCCAGGGGGTTTAAAGAGTATTATAGACACTCTGTAGACATCCATCCTTTTTTATTTTCTATAATTTGGCATGATTAAACTATAGTATACATGATACAGGGTGAGCCAAAAGAGAATATCCATCTGTGTTTTTTTTAAAAATTTATTCATCTGAACTGATACAATTTATTGTGTATATGAATAAAACACAATGACGGGTACTCCCTCTCTGTACTATATCCACCCATTGTATGATTTATTTATGGACAAAAATATTCATATAATGTGTATATATCAATGATGCTCATGGATAGAAAGTGCATCCTACATAATGTGGAATTGCATGAAAACGGACACAGGAATGAGACACTTCACATGTTTAGCTTTTTTCAGATATCTCTGTTGCACTTTAAGACTTTCTCTCCAAGAATAGTTACTTGGCTTTGGAAAAATGTGCAACAGAAATACCGGAAATAAAAAACAGTGAATAGTCGCAATCGTGTTTCTTGGTCAAATGCTGTGCTCACTTATTTTTGCATTATGAACAGAATGCACTTTCCTTTCATGAGCGCTATTGGTATAAACACCATATATGTATATTTTCTTCCATGAATAAAACATACAATGGTTGACTATAGTGGAGAGATGAAGTAGCCTTCCATGTGTTATATTCATATACACAATAAATTATAACTTTATATGAATAAATAAACAAAACCATAGGTGGACATTTCTTTTACTCACCCTGGATATCACACAGTGAAAAACTAAACAATTACTTAACTAATGTCAACCACTGATTGATTCTACTCAACCAACAGGCTGCGTCAGGATAATTAAGGTGTAAGGATTGTTAAATGGTACTTTAATCAGTGGATTTGAAGAAAACAAAACATTGAATTTCCTTGTCTTAAGCACTGGTTGATTCTACTCAGGCAACAGCTATACTCACAGGATAAAAATAACAAACCAAACAGCAAGTTTTATCTACGTAATTCCCCTAATAATTCGATCACCGGAAGTGCAGCAAGAATGAGCTATATATGGAAATATTCTTCATGGCACCAGCTACAAAGTGTCACATTTTGAAAAAGGAACTTCCTGTGATTGAATTATTAGGGGAATTACCGTAGTTACCGGTATATTAATTTTTTTAAATTGATGATTAAACTTGAAAAAAAAATTGCCACAAAATATCATCGAACAATGTCTAGTTCATGTGAAACCACCTTGGCTTTCCAGGAAAATTATATACTTAATGGAGGGAAAATACTAGAAGTTTTACCTATCAAATATTAATAGTGTTTTTCTCTTTCCCGGCAAGATATATACACAATTTCCTCATATAAATAACATAGAACTGTAGATAACACAACAGGGGGGGGAGGTCACCTCAAAATGCCATTTAGTCATAAAGATAACTGTATAATATGTTATTGGAGTTTAAGATAACTATGCAGGTATGGCCTATAATAATTTTTCCAGGTTCACAAGTGCATTCGCCAAATATCCAGGCTCAGCTCACGATTCTTTCGTGTTGCACCAAAGTGCTCTTCCAGTCGAATTCAATGCAGGTGAATTTGGCGAAAGCTATCTCCCTGGTGATAGTGGTTATCCTCTCCGCCCATGGCTGATGATACCATTTAATAATCCCGAAACACGTGGGGAGCGCCGATTCAACTCATCATTGAAGACAACCCGTTGTTCAATTGAAAGAGCATTTGGTGTAGCCAAATCAAGATTTAGGTAAAATAGTACATATTACTTTTTGTGCTGTAGATGCCTTATTATTCGAGGGAATCATCTTTTGCGGTTTCACTTTTTCCTTCTTCGCAGAATCTGACATTCGAGGTTCAGATCAACCAGAAAACCAGTAATTAATTAAAAAAAAAAAATTCTGTAGATCACTGTTAATGAAAACAGTTGGTGCTGAATATTTTATGCCAACTACCCCAAAATGATGGAAATATGATTATACCATAATCACAGAGCAACATTATGGTGATCAAATAAAATAAGATACAGCTTGGGGTTTAGACAGCCCTTACCAAAATATAAACTCTGGTAATACTATGGTAATGCTGTGGTAAGACTATGGCACCATCTGGTAATACTAGGGTAATGTATATGGTATGCAAACCAGATCATATGGTTATACTCTGGTTCATTTTCCATGGTCAGGTAATAGTATGGTTAGAAGAAAACTTAACATATTAAGAAAATCTGTACTATGGTAATACTATGGTAAGGCAAAACTTGGCCCTAAAAATGATTTCTTTAATATACTGTGGTAATACTATGTAAGAACAAAACATGTTTAAAAAATCTGTATCAAAATAAAAATGTTGCAGTTATATTGCGGCAATATTACGACAATATTGCCACAACCCTTTCTTGCTGTGACAATTTCTGGTGATATTGTGGCAATATTCTCAAACTTTATTGATTTGACTGATTTCTAGTATTTGAATACAAAAAGTTTCGAATAACAATTATCTTGTCAATTTGACACCAATAAATTAAACTAGAATGGGAGATAACATACACTGATCCATATAATCCTAACAATTACTAACTACATACCAATATTTAATTTACAGAATGACTATTGTAAGTCTCTGAGGGTATGTAGTGCACCCAGCATTCCAGTATATCAATAATATGTACAGCAAACAATAATGTCTGGAATAGGTGATGTGGTACAGACAATAATGTCTGGAATAGATTATCTGGTACAGACAATAACATCAGTTCCATGTGGGATTACTGGCAGATAGGTCAATCCTGTGTAGGATGGATAGGTCAGTGCCATGAGATTACTGCTGAATAGGGCAGTCCAGTGTGAGATTACTTCTGGACAGGTCAGTCCAGTGTGGTATTACTGCTGCATAGGGCAGTCCAGTGTGAGATTACTTCTGGATAGGTCAGTCCCGTGCGAGATTACTGCTGGATAGGTCATTGCCATTTGGGATTACTGCTGGAAAGGTTTGACATAGGAAAACATGAAACATATCCACCAAGTTTTATAATCATCCCTCGGAAGGTTCAGCAGACTTTCCATGTACAGATCTACATGTAAAGTTTTGCCCAACAAAAACCTTATCAGTGGAAACATACAAAGTCTAAACTGCGATAATTAGGACAAAAGATCATATTTAATGTCATTTTTTAAATAGCACATGCATATCCTCGAATCACATTGAACTCGGGTAGCAAGTATCAAACTCTTCCAATGAAAGCTGACAGCTTCATGCACAAGTTTCCATGTACAGGTTTACATGTATGTACATTATCATTGGCAGATTATTAAGACAAAACCCTCAAAATTTGAACAAAAAAATTATATTTCATCTCCTAAATAGCACAGAGACATCCTATAATCATATGAAATATGTGTACCAAGTTTCATAATCATCCATTCAAACCCGACAAATTCAGACTATTCAGTACATGTACATATTTGTCTAACAAAAAACCTTATAATTGGCAAATTACTAAGTTCAAAACCTCATAATTTGGACACAAATTAATATTTCATCTCATAAATAGCACAGCACATCCTCCAATCATAAGAAACATGTGTACCAAGTTTCATAATCATCCATTGGAAGCTGACAACTGCAGAAAACTTTATAAATACAGATGTACATATGCACTTCAGCTAAACACAAAACTCTATCATAGGGATTTTAACATTGGAGCACTCATGAAATCCTCAGGGGTAGGACCCCCAGGTGGAATACCCTCCATATTTTTTTTACTTTTGTTATATATATTTCTTTTTCTGAACTTTTCAGATTTTTTTTTTTTGAATTTGCTAAACCAAAAACTTTATCATTTGCAGGCCGGGGACACCGACATGGATGAGGACATGCTCTTTCCCCCCTCACAATATCTCCCTTTACTTCATAAGGCGAGATAAAAACGTGAAAGATAGTGTCCTGGGAATAATAAGGCATTCACCCTATTCACAAATTAAAATTGTTAAATGAACTCATTGTTTAGGTTCACAATGTATTATATAAATATACTTTTTCTGGACTATTTACCCCCAAAGTCAATTCTATGGAAGAGCATGTATTTGTATGCCTCATACTTCTCACGTGTACCAATACACTATTGTGTGTAAGATTTTCAATGATCAAGAAATTTTTTTTACCCTTGGCGACTGGTAAATGCATGTCATAAGTTTGTATTGAGTGAGGCATATATCGAGTAATATGAATAATTCTGCTGTTTTATTAAACTTTCATTCAGACGTCATAGAAAATCCTCGCTGCACGTTGTTGGCAAGCTCATATCTTGATTGGTTTTATGACATCATGTGCGTTTTCCGGTTCGAATAATCGACCCTATTCATTAGGTCAAGGTAAATGGCGGAACGCTAGTGTAGGATTTAGCTTGAAATGTGAAGATGGATAATATCGGAAGTTATAATAATTCACTTTCAGGTGTATTCACCACAAGTCAGGAGGCTGCCTCATGTACAGTCCGGATTCCAGTGCACTAATTATCATCACAGTGTTCAAACTCCACAATTACTGTGTCAATCAGAGGGTTGAACTGGTTCTCATTGAACCTGATGACGATGACGATGAGAAGGAATATGATGGGCCCCTGCATGATGGCAACAATGTTAGGGATGCACTTGTTCGCTTAAGATTCACATAAGCATATTGCTAACTTTACTGATTACAAGTATATATGTAGGACAGATTAGTTTGTGATGTATGGTGAAAATGTAGAGTATGAATTAGTGTACAAGTCATGCTGCAGATGTTTACTAGATTAATATAGAATAATCTGAACCATGGTCATCCTTGTATATCATTTAAGGATAGCTATCCCGTTAGAGTTTTTGCATACCCATGACAATCTGTATGCTGTATCAATAAATATACAAGATAACCATAATAAACTATATATTTTATGGAAGCATACATTGTAGGGATTCTAACTATATGATTTGCATAACCGACACTATAACTGTGTAGCAAATATTCCAATTAAAAAAAATAGCCCAATGGGCTCCAATACCCCGCGGATATCACACATTGTTTACATTTAGCAATCATGCATTGCATAAGATGTATTTTTAGAACTGACATTTTAGTGTGGGTTAACAGAAATGTGATCTAGAAGGGTTGACTCCAGTTGTCTCATTTTAGAAATACATACAATAATTGTGGCAGGCCTTAAATTGATGGGAAATATTTGGCGCTGAAGTTCTGCTAGTGCATGACCATATTCTTACCTCTAGATATACTCTTCTATATAGGTCAAAATTAGCTGAAGTAATTTGATCTTGGAAATATATATCAAGGCTATTCATCTCCAATAATTTTCTGGTCTATTCTATTCTTAGACTTAACATATAGAATTTGACCATTACAAAATAGGTCAGGATCAGTGATATTCAATAGACTTCAGATCCAGGCATATGTGGTATAAATTTGGACAATGTAGATAAAATCCTTAATGAAATATTGTACTAAATAGAATCTGACCTGGATAAAATAGGTCAAGGTCAGTCATGTTCAGCACATCTTTGGACCATAGCCAGATGTATACATAGTATTAATTTGGAAAGCCTAGCTATATTTCTCCATGTTATATCATAATAAACAGTATATGACCTTGAAAATAATAGGCCAAGGTCAGTCAACTGGGATAGGCTTCTAGTCAATCACCAGTTGAATTTGTAATATGAATTTGTACACCCTAGCATTAATCCTTAAAAAAATACAGCAAATACTAGAATTTGACCCTGATGAAATGTGGTAAGAATTTACAATACCTGACTCTAATCCTTCTTGAGGTATTGTGTCCACAGACGGACGGACAGACAGACAGGCAACGCTAACAATGACAATAATTAACAAGAGCCCAAGGGGCTTCAATATACGCCTGTATATTTGGAATTACTTATTTTATTTCACAACAGTTTAACTAAATGTAGCTGTTTCAAACATGGGAGACAACTCCACAGGACAAATGCCATATATATGTAGGGGAGAGAACTCTGAATATTCCAGCCTAACACATATAGTCAGCTAAACTTGATTCAGTTTTGGAGGACTGTGACCGTGACCTTTGACAAATTGATGTATGGCTCCTCTTTGCCATGCGAGTAAGATATATTCAAAGTTTGGTGGGTGTCTGACTGAAGTGTCATTGTTATAATTAGAAACAAAAATATGGATGTTTGCATGGCTTTGATCACAAGGGGGTAGATTAATGTAAATAAGTAGTTCTGGAAAGGGAAATTTAACAGACAAATATAGTACATAGTAGCCAAACCCAAGCTAAGGCAATCTGTTTAATTTTTCCAGTGCCTCGAAAACTTTATTTTTAATCCTAATATTGAAGCACTAATATTTACAATTTGATTTCATTTTTTCACCAAATGTTAGACGAAATAGTGAACATTTGAATGAAGAAATGAATTTTTTTTTACCAATTTTGACCCTCTAACGGGATAGCTATACTTAACTCATACCAAGATGCATGTTTTCAAGATACTTTCAGAAAATGCAGATTCATTTGTTATTTTGAAATATAAAAATCTAGATAATTGTTATATGCCCAGTGTATTCTATATGAAGGTAGTGATGAGTATTTTTTTAATGATTTGAGATCAATAAAGTACTCATTTGCAAGCGCCTTAGGATTTGATTCGCCCCCTGTTTCAAATGTATTTCTCGAAGAAAATGGAGGGAAAGTAACTCTGCCTAAAGAAAGATTTGATATGTCAGATATTGAAAGAATATATAGTATCGGTATACTATTGTATAATCTTCAATTATCACACTCCTACAGTTTAAAGTTTACCACATTTTTTTCCAGCAATATAGCAAAAGTTTTTTTATAACTTATTCCTTTATCATAATATCAGGGTATGGGTATATACCTTATTACTGGGTGCTGTACTGACTGGGCTGATCTTTGTCCAGGGTGAAGATAGTGCTACGGCACTGTAGCTCCTCTGGCTGTAACTGGCAAAAGTAGCTGTAAGAATTTTTTTACTAAAGAACTGCAATAGATGAGTCTCTAACTTGCGTTGTCCCCCCCCGCCTGAACACTAAATGATCCATGCAGTAATTTCATGAGATTTGATAACAAAGTTTCACGGGAAATCCAAGACGCTACCATATTGGATTTTCGATATGGACCAAAAAAGGTATCTTGCACAATGTACCCAATTTGACAAAGATCCATGCAGTAATTTCCGGAGAATTCACGATAACAAAATTTCATTGGAAAATTCAAGATGGCCGCCTTGTGGCCATATTGGATTTTCGAATCAGAGCAGAAAAGCTATCTTGCACAACTAGACCCCAAGGGGAACCTGTGTACCACATTTGAGAAAGATCCATGCAGTACTTCCTGAGCAATCGCGATAACAATGTTTCATGGGGAAATTCAAGATGGCCACCTGGTGGCCATATTGGATTTTTGAATCGAAGCAAAAAAGGCATCTTGTACAACTAGATCCCAAGGGGACCCTGTCTACCAAATTTGAGAAAGATCCATTCAGAAGTTCCTGAGAAATCGCGATAACAGTGTTTCATGGGGAAATCCAAGATGGCCGCCATGGCAGCCATATTTAAAATCATATCGACACCGCATGAACAAATTCTGGTGTACTCACTGAGGGGAACATGCATGCCAAGTTTCAGCTTAATCGGTCAAGCGGTTTCAGAGAAGAAGATGTTTACGCACGACGGACGACGCACGACACACGACGGACGATGGACAATCAGGCAATGACATTAGCCCATCGGGCCTTCGGCCCAGATGAGCTAATAAAAACTGTGAGCACTCTCATGTCCTGGCACATGTAGGCACCGTCATGATATGACTGAAACAAGGTTGGAAACGATGTAAACCCTACTACTCACTCACCCACCCTTATTACAAATGTATAGTGCTTTATTTCTTTGCTTTTGTAGAATATTTGAGTTGATGAGAACCTTAAATTAGGCATTATCCAATAAAAAATCTAAAACTTGTAAATTGGAGAGATAGAAGTGGAACGTTGTTTCTCTAAAATAACCAGCTCCTTTACCACCCCGAAAATCTCCTCCTCTACCCTCAGCCTTTCTCGATCAATAATAACACTGTCCTGCTCTACAATCAATCTTTGTTTATCCACTTCTAGTCTAGCCTCCTCTATGGCCAACCTTTTCTTCTCAATATCCAGAATGGTCTGAACATCCTCTTTTGACTTTGCACCTTTACCTAAAACGTGATTTCAGTGTAAATCAAATGCATTTCGGACCGTATGATATATTTAAGAAATACTAATTCACTTCTTCAATGTCTTAGGAAATAACCTAGGGGAGATAATGATGACTTATTCTTTCTTCTACAAATCAGAACATACTGCTAGCAAATTATAATATGCTTGAGTATTGAATAAATATTAAATTTAATTATCACTACATAACCAAACACATTACAGATTCTTGTATGTGATACACTGTAAAATAAAACAATGATTGAAAACTTTACTATAAATTAGCTCTGTCATGTTCTGTAATTACCTCTATTCTTCACCATTTTCTTTATTTCTGCTTCGTCTACTTTCATCTCATCTACTGCCACGGATGACGTACTAGCCTCTGTAAAAATGTAATAAAGTAAAACCGTATTAACAGAGTGTATGCTTTTAACAAGTACCAGAGTAAACCGTTAAAAAAAATGAATAACCTATTACTATCCACATGTAATCCAATTTTTCCTTTCTTGCATTTTTGTAATATATGTGCATAGACAAATATTTGCCTGTACATAATTGTCATGTATCATCAGTTCTATGATTTTTGATGTATTATCCGTCTTTAAGTTTGGGCACTCTTCATCTGAAAATGTATTCTGAATGCCTTCCCCAGTTCTACATTCTTGGAAAATGCTGTAATAATTAGACAATTCTCAAGAGTTGATAAAGAAATAATCTGAACATGGCTGTATCCAAATAGTATTTAACACATTTAGGAATTGATAACAACAGATCAAAATTCACGGCAAAATCTAGAGATGATTGAATAATTTGTTAGAGTGTTTATCATATCTTCTGTTTATTCATTCAATGTTTCTTTGGTTATAAGTACTATCAAACTGTTAAAAATAAATTGTGCTACATGTAGATCAGGATTTCATGCACTGATATTGCATTACAGTAAGATCTCTAATACATGTAGCTCAATGGCCAGAATGCATGGATAAAACTATATATATACAGTGTACCCTCACTATCAGGCCTCAATTTAAGGTGGTACGGTAATTCCCCTAATAATTCGATCACCGGAAGTGCAGCAAAAATTGCTTAAAAAGGCAACATTCTTCATGGCACCAGCTACAAAGTGTCATATTTTGTCATTATATGACTTTTCTTCAATTTGAATGAAGGATGGGAATGTTACTTTTGTTGAAAAGTGAACTTCCTGTGATTGAATTATTAGGGGAATTACCGTAACCTGTTTTCAGGTTGCCTGGAGGTCGCCATATCAAAAATAGTGGTAACCTATTTTCAGGTCCTCATAATTTTGACTAATAATATGACATTACAAGTGGAGAGTGGTGAACCAGTACAGTTGGAGAGCCTGGAGTGACCAATGGATTCTTCTGGATGGTGCCCGACCGGTTTCGATCTGGTGTGGATCTCATCAGAGGCTTGCAGATGGTGACTGCTTTCCGCTTTATATACCTGCGGGCAGTTGACCGGTGTTGTCAAGTGTGACGGGTATGTTGACCGGTGAAAACAAAAGTTGGCAGGCTGTTGGCCTGTGTTGTTAGGTGGTTGACATGTTGACCGGCAGATTGGCTTCTGGGTCGGCATGTTGACCGGTAGGGATTGCTGGGGCCGATGTTGACCGGGAAAACAGCAAAAACGGCCAAAAGTGTTGGCCGGTAAGGTAAAGGAAGCGGATTTGGCCTCAATGTGGGCTCTGGAGGTCTAAAGTTTGGCCTGATGGCCAAAAGACCGAAAAAAAGAAGACTAAGGCTGTCTTATGAAGAAGCAAATACATATTTTATTTGTAGAAGGCTCGAAAGTCATTGTAACAATTCATCAATCGACTGTCTCAGTAATCCTGACCGAAAAAAGTTTCAGTGGGTGCACAGCTATCACAAGGTGGTGTGGTAAGGGCTTCCGAACTGACAGTGGGGATGAGGCAGGTCCTCATGGCCTCTGAGATGATGGTGCTCAGTGGTGTCATACCTGAATTGTCCAGGAAATCGAAAGTGCGTGGTTCCCATAGAGGTTGTGCGGCGATACTGGGAGATGGGAGAGAGGTCCCTTCAGTGGCCGTTTCATCTAAAATTGGCACATCAGTCGGTGTGAGTGGTGACAAAGTAGAGGCATCGTGGCCTGCAGGTTGTTGTGTGCATCTTACAGCATGGCGGTGGAAGTCTCGCTTGCGTGCATATTTCTTTCCGCAGTGGCAAAGTGTATAGCCAGCCTTTCGGTGGACAATTCTGATGTGTCTGCTAAGGGCAGTTCTGTCGGAATACAGCTTGTTGCAAAGTCGGCATTGTCTTTTGTCCTTGGCGCCAGCCATGTTGGCAAGCGCAGATGATGAAACTGGATCTCAGTGATGACGTCACAATGAGTAGGAATCTCGACGTTAAACGGCGTCGAGAGCGTCCGAGACGTCATGTGTGACGTCAACAAAGAACTAGACTGCTTGTCTATATAAGCGACGTCATAAAGGTGACATCGCGGCCTGGAGAGTATGTACTCTCTCAGTGTGGCCCAGGAAAAGGAAAATACACACAAAGGAGGTGTACAATATGGCAAAGAGAGAAAATAACAATGTGTGATTATTCCTTTTCATTCAAGCCGAATGAAGCTCTGGTGTGCAGCTGGTAAATTCAGTAAACCTCGCGCAAACGGCGCTTGGTGGTGCTGGATTCAAGAGACGGGTCTGTCTTAAGAACTTCAATGATTTGATAGTTGATGTTGTTGCCAGAGTGACCATGCGAACAGAAATGTCTTGGTGCAGGGTTATCACTGCAATTCCGCGTGTCGTTGAAGTGTTCTCGGATTCGCTCATGAAATGTGCGTTTGGTTTCTCCAACATATTGTTTGGAGCAGAGGGAGTACGTGATAAGGTAGATCACATTCTGAGTGCAGCAGTTGGCCATCAGGTTGACATGGGCGGTGTGCCGCTCGGTCCTACACAGGATGTTCCTTGTGAGTCGGTACGTGGCCATAGCCTTTTCGGGAAGGCGTGGGCTTCCTCTGCGGGGGTCTTCGTTGGTCCCGCTGGTGCTTGGTTCTTCGCCGATCCTCCTGCGTTTTCGTTGTTGGTCATCGGTCTCTTGTATGAGGTCGATGCCAGATGTGATGGGCGTGACTGTGTCCATTTCATCAAGGTTCAGGTTGAGTTCCTCTAAGGTAAGCGAGGTGCTGCTGCTCGATCCTGGTGCTTTATTGGCTGGTTGGGCCATGGCTCTGCCTTCTGTAGTGGTGGTTGAGTAGGAGTAGGTACAAGTGGAGAGTGGTGAACCAGTACAGTTGAGGAGCCTGGAGTGACCAATGGATTCTTCTGGATGGTGCCAGACCGGTTTCGATCTGGTGTGGATCTCATCAGAGGCTTGCAGATGGTGACTGCTTTCCGCTTTATATACCTGCGGGCAGTTGACCGGTGTTGTCAAGTGTAACCGGTATGTTGACCGGTGAAAACAAAAGTTGGCAGGCTCTTGGCCTGTGTTGTTAGGTGGCTGACCGGCAGATTGGCTTCTGGGTCGGCATGTTGACCGGTAGGGGTTGCTGGGGCCCGATGTTGACCGGGAAAACAGCAAAAACGGCCGAAAGTGTTGGCCGGTAAGGTAAAGGAAGTGGATTTGGCCTCAGTGTGGGCTCTGGAGGTCTAAAGTTTGGTCTGATGGCCAAAAGACCGAAAAAAGAAGACTAAGGCTGTCTTATGAAGAAGCAAATAAATGTTTTATTCGTAGAAGGCTCGAAAGTCATTGTAACAATTCATCAATTAGACTGTCCCAGTAATCCTGACCGGAAAAAGTTTCAGTGGGTGCACAGCTATCACAAGATGGTGTGGTAAGGGCTTCCGAACTGACAGTGGGGATGAGGCAGGTCCTCATGGCCTCTGAGATGATGGTGCTCAGTGGTGTCCTACCTGAATTGTCCAGGAAATCGGAAGTGCGTGGTTCCCATAGAGGTTGGCGGCGATACTGGGAGATGGGAGAGAGGTCCCTTCAGTGGCCGTTTCATCTAAAATTGGCACATCAGTCGGTGTGAGTGGTGACAAAGTAGAGGCATCGTGGCCTGCAGGTTGTTGTGTGCATCTTACAGCATGGCGGTGGAAGTCTCGCTTGCGTGCGTACTTCTTTCCGCAGTGGCAAATTGTATAGCCAGCCTTTCGGTGGACAATTCTGATGTGTCTGCTAAGGGCAGATCTGTCGGAATACAGCTTGTTGCAAAGTCGGCATTGTCTTTTGTCCTTGGCGCCAGCCATGTTGGCAAGCGCAGGTGATGAAACTGGATCTCAGTGATGACGTCACAATGAGTAGGAATCTCGACGTTAAATGGCGTCGAGAGCGCCCGAGACGTCACGTCATGTGTGACGTCAACAAAGAACTAGACTGCTTGTCTATATAAGCGACGTCATAAAGGTGACACATCGCGGCCTGGAGAGTATGTACTCTCTCAGTGTGGCCAAGGAAAGGAAAATACACACAAAAGGAGGTGTACAATATGGCGAGAGAAAATAACAATGTGTGATTATTCCTTTTCATTTAAGCCGAATGGAGCTCTGGTGTGCAGCTGGTAAATCCAGTAAACCTCGCGCAAACGGCGCTTGGTGGTGCTGGATTCAAGAGACGGGTCTGTCTTAAGAACTTCAATGATTTGATAGTTGATGTTGACAGAGTGACCATGCGACCAGAAATGTCTTGGTGCAGGGTTATCACTGCGATTCCGAGTGTCGTTGAAGTGTTCTCGAATTCGCTCATGAAATGTGCGTTTGGTTTCTCCAACATATTGTTTGGAGCAGAGGGAGCACGTGATAAGGTGGATCACATTCTCAGTGCAGCAGTTGGCCATCAGGTTGACATGGGCGAATTTGTGCCATAGATTACCCACAAGATGTTCTTAGCCCGAGTCGGTACGTGGCCATAGCATCTTCGGGAAGGCGTGGGCTTCCTCTGCGGGGGTCTGCGTTGGTCCCGCTGGTGCTTGGTTCTCCGTCGACCCTCCTGCGTTTCGTTGTTGGTCATCGGTCTCTTGTCTGAGGTCGATGACAGATGAGATGGGCGTGACTGTGTCCATTTCATCAAGGTTCAGGTTGAGTTCCTCTAAGGTAAGCGAGGTGCTGCTGCTCGATCCTGGTGCTTAATTGGCTGGTTGGGCCATGGCTCTGCCTTCTGTAGTGGTGGTTGAGTAGGGAGTAGGTACAAGTGGAGAGTGGTGAACCAGTACAGTTGGAGAGCCTGGAGTGACCAATGGATTCTTCTGGATGGTGCCTGACCGGTTTCGATCTGGTGTGGATCTCATCAGAGGCTTGCAGATGGTGACTGCTTTCCGCTTTATATACCTGCGAGCAGTTGACCGGTGTTGTCAAGTGTGGCCGGTATGTTGACCGGTGAAAACAAAAGTTGGCAAGCTGTTGGCCTGTGTTGTTAGGTGGTTGACATGTTGACCGGCAGATTGGCTTCTGGGTCGGCATGTTGACCGGTAGAGTTGCTGGGGCCGATGATGACCGGAAAACCGGCAAAAACAGCCGAAAGTGTTGGCAAGGAAGGTAAAGGAAGCAGTTGGCCTCAATGTGGGCTCTGTAGGTCTAAGTTTGGTCATTGGCCCAAGATGAAAAAAGACTAAAAGCCATGTATGAAAGAAGCAAATAAATGTTTTATTTGTGTAGGGCTCGAGAGTCATTGTAACAAATCATCAATGAGATTATCCCAGTAGTCCTGATCGGAGAAAGTTCCAGTAGGTTCCCAGCTATCACATGGTGGTGTGGTGAGGGCTTCTGAACTGCCAGTGGGGATGAGGCAGGTCCTCATAGCCTCTGAAATAATGGTGCTCAGAGGCGGCATACCTGAAGTGTCCAGGCTGTTGGAGGTGCTCGCTTCCCTTGGAGGATGTGCGGCGATACTGGAAGATGGGAGAGAGGTCCCTTCAGTGATGGTTTCGTATGGAATTGGCACAACAGTCAGTGTGAGTGGTGGCGGAGTGGATGAGTCGTGGCCTGCAGGTTGTAGTGTACATCTAGAAGCATGGCGGTGGAAGTCTCGTTTGCGTGCGTATTTTTTCCCGCAGTGACAAAGTGTATAGCCAGCCTTACGGTGGACAATCCGGAAGTGTCTGCTCAAGGCAGTCCGGTCGGAGTATAGCTTTTTACAAAGCCGACATTGTCTCTTGTCCTTGGCGCCAGCCATGTTGGCAAGCGCTGGTGATGAAACTGAATCTCAGTGGTGACGTCACAATGAGTAAGGAGTCTCGACGTTGAATGGCGTCGAGAGCGCCCGTGACGTCAAGTGTGACGTCAACAAAGAACTAGACTGTTTGTCTAAAAAAGCGACGTCATAAAGGTGACGTCGCGGCCTGGAGAGTATGTACTCTCTCAGTGTGGCCCAGGAAAAGGAAAATATACACAAAGGAGGTGTACAGTATGGCAGAAAGAGAAAATAACAATGTGTAATTATTCCTTTTCATTTAAGCCGAATGGAGCTCTGGTGTGCAGCTGATAAATCCAATAAACCTCGCGCAGGCGGCGCATGGTAGTGCTGGATTCAAGAGATGGATCTGTCTTAAGAACTTCAATGATTTGATAGTTGATGTTGTTGACAGAGTGACCGTGCGACCAGAAATGTCTTGGTGCAGGGTTATCACTGCGATTCCGAGTGTCGTTGAAGTGTTCTCGGATGCGCTCATGGAACGTGCGTTTGGTTTCTCCAACATATTGTTTGGAGCAGAGGGAGCACGTGATAAGGTAGATCACATTCTGAGTGCAGCAGTTGGCCATCAGGTTGACATGGGCGGTGTGCCGCTCGGTCCTACACAGGATGTTCCTTGTGAGTCGGTACGTGGCCATAGCCTTTTCGGGAAGCCGTGGGCTTCCTCTGCGGGGGTCTTCGTTGGTCCCGCTGGTGCTTGGTTCTTCGCCGATCTTCCTGCGTTTTCGTTGTTGGTCATCGGTCTCTTGTCTGAGGTCGATGACAGATGAGATGGGCGTGACTGTCCATTTCATCAAGGTTCAGGTTGAGTTCCTCTAAGGTAAGCGAGGTGCTGCTGCTCGATCCTGGTGCTTAATTGGCTGGTTGGCCCATGGCTCTGCCTTCTGTAGTGGTGGTTGAGTAGGAGTAGGTACAAGTGGAGAGTGGTGAACCAGTACAGTTGGAGAGCCTGGAGTGACCAATGGATTCTTCTGGATGGTGCCTGACCGGTTTCGATCTGGTGTGGATCTCATCAGAGGCTTGCAGATGGTGACTGCTTTCCGCTTTATATACCTGCGGGCAGTTGACCGGTGTTGTCAAGTGTAACCGGTATGTTGACCGGTGAAAACAAAAGTTGGCAGGCTGTTGGCCTGTGTTGTTAGGTGGTTGACATGTTGACCGGCAGATTGGCTTCTGGGTCGGCATGTTGACCGGTAGGGGTTGCTGGGGGCCGATGTTGACCGGGAAAACAGCAAAAACGGCCGAAAGTGTTGGCCGGGAAGGTAAAGGAAGCGGATTTGGCCTCAATGTGGGCTCTGTAGGTCTAAAGTTTGGTCTGATGGCCAAAAGACCGAAAAAAGAAGACTAAGGCTGTCTTATGAAGAAGCAAATAAATGTTTTATTTGTAGAAGGCTCGAAAGTCATTGTAACAATTCATCAATTAGACTGTCAAAGTAATCCTGACCGGAAAAAGTTTCAGTGGGTGCACCGCTATCACAAGATGGTGTGGTAAGGGCTTCCGAACTGACACTGGGGAGGAGGCAGGTCCTCATGGCCTCTGAGATGATGGTGCTCAGTGGTGTCATACCTGAATTGTCCAGGAAATCGGAAGTGCGTGGTTCCCATAGAGGTTGTGCGGCGATACTGGGAGATGGGAGAGAGGTCCCTTCAGTGGCCATTTCATCTAAAATTGGCACATCAGTCGGTGTGAGTGGTGACAAAGTAAAGGCATCGTGGCCTGCAGGTTGTTGTGTGCATCTTACAGCATGGCGGTAGAAGTCTCGCTTGCGTGCGTACTTCTTTCCGCACTGGCAAAGTGTATAGCCAGCCTTTCGTTGGACAATTCTGATGTGTATGCTAAGGGCAGTTCTGTCGGAATACAGCTTGTTGCAAAGTCGGCATTGCCTTTTGTCCTTGGCGCCAGCCATGTTGGCAAGCGCAGATGATGAAACTGGATCTCGTGATGACGTCACAATGAGTAGGAATCTCGACGTTAAATGGCGTCGAGAGCGCCCGAGACGTGACGTCATGGGTGACGTCAACAAAGAACTAGACTGCTTGTCTATATAAGCGACGTCATAAAGGCGACATCGCGGCCTGGAGAGTATGTACTCTCTCAGTGTGGCCCAGGAAAAGGAAAATACACACAAAGGAGGTGTACAATATGGCAAAGAGAGAAAATAACAATGTGTGATTATCCTTTTCATTCAAGCCGAATGAAGCTCTGGTGTGGAGCTGGTAAATCCAGCAAACCTCGCGCAAACGGCGCTTGGTGGTGCTGGATTCAAGGGACGGGTCTGTCTTAAGAACTTCGATGATTTGATAGTTGATGTTGTTGCCAGAGTGACCATGCGACCAGAAATGTCTTGGTGCAGGGTTATCACTGTAATTCCGAGTGTCGTTGAAGTGTTCTCGGATTCGCTCATGAAATGTGCGTTTGGTTTCTCCAACATATTGTTTGGAGCAGAGGGAGCACATGATAAGGTAGATCACATTCTGAGTGCAGCAGTTGGCCATCAGGTTGACATGGGCGGTGTGCCGCTCGGTCCTACACAGGATGTTCCTTGTGAGTCGGTACGTGGCCATAGCCTTTTCGGGAAGCCGTGGGCTTCCTCTGCGGGGGTCTGCGTTGGTCCCGCTGGTGCTTGGTTCTCCGTCGACCCTCCTGCGTTTTCGTTGTTGGTCATCGGTCTCTTGTCTGAGATCAATGACAGATGAGATGGGCGTGACTGTGTCCATTTCATCAAGGTTCAGGTTGAGTTCCTCTAAGGTAAGCGAGGTGCTGCTGCTCGATCCTGGTGCTTAATTGGCTGGTTGGGCCATGGCTCTGCCTTCTGTAGTGGTGGTTGAGTAGGAGTAGGTACAAGTGGAGAGTGGTGAACCAGTACAGTTGGAGAGCCTGGAGTGACCAATGGATTCTTCTGGATGGTGCCTGACCGGTTTCGATCTGGTGTGGATCTCATCAGAGGCTTGCAGATGGTGACTGCTTTCCGCTTTATATACCTGCGGGCAGTTGACCGGTGTTGTCAAGTGTAACCGGTATGTTGATCGGTGAAAACAAAAGTTGGCAGGCTGTTGGGCTGTGTTGTTAGGTGGTTGACATGTTGACCGGCAGATTGGCTTCTGGGTCGGCATGTTGACCGGTAGGGGTTGCTGGGGGCCGATGTTGACCGGGAAAACAGCAAAAACGGCCGAAAGTGTTGGCCGGGAAGGTAAAGGAAGCGGATTTGGCCTCAATGTGGGCTCTGTAGGTCTAAAGTTTGGTCTGATGGCCAAAAGACCGAAAAAAGAAGACTAAGGCTGTCTTATGAAGAAGCAAATAAATGTTTTATTTGTAGAAGGCTCGAAAGTCATTGTAACAATTCATCAATTAGACTGTCAAAGTAATCCTGACCGGAAAAAGTTTCAGTGGGTGCACCGCTATCACAAGATGGTGTGGTAAGGGCTTCCGAACTGACACTGGGGAGGAGGCAGGTCCTCATGGCCTCTGAGATGATGGTGCTCAGTGGTGTCATACCTGAATTGTCCAGGAAATCGGAAGTGCGTGGTTCCCATAGAGGTTGTGCGGCGATACTGGGAGATGGGAGAGAGGTCCCTTCAGTGGCCATTTCATCTAAAATTGGCACATCAGTCGGTGTGAGTGGTGACAAAGTAAAGGCATCGTGGCCTGCAGGTTGTTGTGTGCATCTTACAGCATGGCGGTAGAAGTCTCGCTTGCGTGCGTACTTCTTTCCGCACTGGCAAAGTGTATAGCCAGCCTTTCGTTGGACAATTCTGATGTGTATGCTAAGGGCAGTTCTGTCGGAATACAGCTTGTTGCAAAGTCGGCATTGTCTTTTGTCCTTGGCGCCAGCCATGTTGGCAAGCGCAGATGATGAAACTGGATCTCGTGATGACGTCACAATGAGTAGGAATCTCGACGTTAAATGGCGTCGAGAGCGCCCGAGACGTCACGTCATGTGTGACGTCAACAAAGAACTAGACTGCTTGTCTATATAAGCGACGTCATAAAGGTGACATCGCGGCCTGGAGAGTATGTACTCTCTCAGTGTGGCCCAGGAAAAGGAAAATACACACAAAGGAGGTGTACAATATGGCAAAGAGAGAAAATAACAATGTGTGATTATTCCTTTTCATTCAAGCCGAATGAAGCTCTGGTGTGCAGCTGGTAAATTCAGTAAACCTCGCGCAAACGGCGCTTGGTGGTGCTGGATTCAAGAGACGGGTCTGTCTTAAGAACTTCAATGATTTGATAGTTGATGTTGTTGCCAGAGTGACCAGGCGAACAGAAATGTCTTGGTGCAGGGTTATCACTGCAATTCCGAGTGTCGTTGAAGTGTTCGCGGATTCGCTCATGAAATGTGCGTTTGGTTTCTCCAACATATTGTTTGGAGCAGAGGGAGTACGTGATAAGGTAGATCACATTCTGAGTGCAGCAGTTGGCCATCAGGTTGACATGGGCGGTGTGCCGCTCGGTCCTACACAGGATGTTCCTTGTGAGTCGGTACGTGGCCATAGCCTTTTCGGGAAGCCGTGGGCTTCCTCTGCGGGGGTCTTCGTTGGTCCCGCTGGTGCTTGGTTCTTCGCCGATCCTCCTGCGTTTTCGTTGTTGGTCATCGGTCTCTTGTATGAGGTCGATGCCAGATGTGATGGGCGTGACTGTGTCCATTTCATCAAGGTTCAGGTTGAGTTCCTCTAAGGTAAGCGAGGTGCTGCTGCTCGATCCTGGTGCTTTATTGGCTGGTTGGGCCATGGCTCTGCCTTCTGTAGTGGTGGTTGAGTAGGAGTAGGTACAAGTGGAGAGTGGTGAACCAGTACAGTTGGGGAGCCTGGAGTGACCAATGGATTCTTCTGGATGGTGCCTGACCGGTTTCGATCTGGTGTGGATCTCATCAGAGGCTTGCAGATGGTGACTGCTTTCCGCTTTATATACCTGCGGGCAGTTGACCGGTGTTGTCAAGTGTAACCGGTATGTTGACCGGTGAAAACAAAAGTTGGCAGGCTCTTGGCCTGTGTTGTTAGGTGGCTGACCGGCAGATTGGCTTTTGGGTCGGCATGTTGACCGGTAGGGGTTGCTGGGGCCCGATGTTGACCGGGAAAACAGCAAAAACGGCCGAAAGTGTTGGCCGGTAAGGTAAAGGAAGTGGATTTGGCCTCAATGTGGGCTCTGGAGGTCTAAAGTTTGGTCTGATGGCCAAAAGACCGAAAAAAGAAGACTAAGGCTGTCTTATGAAGAAACAAATAAATGTTTTATTCGTAGAAGGCTCGAAAGTCATTGTAACAATTCATCAATTAGACTGTCCCAGTAATCCTGACCGGAAAAAGTTTCAGTGGGTGCACAGCTATCACAAGATGGTGTGGTAAGGGCTTCCGAACTGACAGTGGGGATGAGGCAGGTCCTCATGGCCTCTGAGATGATGGTGCTCAGTGGTGTCCTACCTGAATTGTCCAGGAAATCGGAAGTGCGTGGTTCCCATAGAGGTTGGCGGCGATACTGGGAGATGGGAGAGAGGTCCCTTCAGTGGCCGTTTCATCTAAAATTGGCACATCAGTCGGTGTGAGTGGTGACAAAGTAGAGGCATCGTGGCCTGCAGGTTGTTGTGTGCATCTTACAGCATGGCGGTGGAAGTCTCGCTTGCGTGCGTACTTCTTTCCGCAGTGGCAAATTGTATAGCCAGCCTTTCGGTGGACAATTCTGATGTGTCTGCTAAGGGCAGATCTGTCGGAATACAGCTTGTTGCAAAGTCGGCATTGTCTTTTGTCCTTGGCGCCAGCCATGTTGGCAAGCGCAGATGATGAAACTGGATCTCAGTGATGACGTCACAATGAGTAGGAATCTCGACGTTAAATGGCGTCGAGAGCGCCCGAGACGTCACGTCATGTGTGACGTCAACAAAGAACTAGACTGCTTGTCTATATAAGCGACGTCATAAAGGTGACATCGCGGCCTGGAGAGTATGTACTCTCTCAGTGTGGCCCAGGAAAAGGAAAATACACACAAAGGAGGTGTACAATATGGCAAAGAGAGAAAATAACAATGTGTGATTATCCTTTTCATTCAAGCCGAATGAAGCTCTGGTGTGGAGCTGGTAAATCCAGCAAACCTCGCGCAAACGGCGCTTGGTGGTGCTGGATTCAAGGGACGGGTCTGTCTTAAGAACTTCGATGATTTGATAGTTGATGTTGTTGCCAGAGTGACCATGCGACCAGAAATGTCTTGGTGCAGGGTTATCACTGTAATTCCGAGTGTCGTTGAAGTGTTCTCGGATTCGCTCATGAAATGTGCGTTTGGTTTCTCCAACATATTGTTTGGAGCAGAGGGAGCACGTGATAAGGTAGATCACATTCTGAGTGCAGCAGTTGGCCATCAGGTTGACATGGGCGGTGTGCCGCTCGGTCCTACACAGGATGTTCCTTGTGAGTCGGTACGTGGCCATAGCCTTTTCGGGAAGCCGTGGGCTTCCTCTGCGGGGGTCTTCGTTGGTCCCGCTGGTGCTTGGTTCTTCGCCGATCCTCCTGCGTTTTCGTTGTTGGTCATCGGTCTCTTGTCTGAGGTCGATGACAGATGAGATGGGCGTGACTGTCCATTTCATCAAGGTTCAGGTTGAGTTCCTCTAAGGTAAGCGAGGTGCTGCTGCTCGATCCTGGTGCTTTATTGGCTGGTTGGCCCATGGCTCTGCCTTCTGTAGTGGTGGTTGAGTAGGAGTAGGTACAAGTGGAGAGTGGTGAACCAGTACAGTTGGGGAGCCTGGAGTGACCATTGGATTCTTCTGGATGGTGCCTGACCGGTTTCGATCTGGTGTGGATCTCATCAGAGGCTTGCAGATGGTGACTGCTTTCCGCTTTATATACCTGCGGGCAGTTGACCGGTGTTGTCAAGTGTAACCGGTATGTTGACCGGTGAAAACAAAAGTTGGCAGGCTGTTGGCCTGTGTTGTTAGGTGGTTGACATGTTGACCGGCAGATTGGCTTCTGGGTCGGCATGTTGACCGGTAGGGGTTGCTGGGGGCCGATGTTGACCGGGAAAACAGCAAAAAAGGCCGAAAGTGTTGGCCGGTAAGGTAAAGGAAGCGGATTCGGCCTCAATGTGGGCTCTGGAGGTCTAAAGTTTGGCCTGATGGCCAAAAGACCGAAAAAAGAAGACTAAGGCTGTCTTATGAAGAAGCAAATAAATGTTTTATTTGTAGAAGGCTCGAAAGTCATTGTAACAATTCATCAATTAGACTGTCAAAGTAATCCTGACCGGAAAAAGTTTCAGTGGGTGCACCGCTATCACAAGATGGTGTGGTAAGGGCTTCCGAACTGACACTGGGGAGGAGGCAGGTCCTCATGGCCTCTGAGATGATGGTGCTCAGTGGTGTCATACCTGAATTGTCCAGGAAATCGGAAGTGCGTGGTTCCCATAGAGGTTGTGCGGCGATACTGGGAGATGGGAGAGAGGTCCCGTCAGTGGCCATTTCATCTAAAATTGGCACATCAGTCGGTGTGAGTGGTGACAAAGTAAAGGCATCGTGGCCTGCAGGTTGTTGTGTGCATCTTACAGCATGGCGGTAGAAGTCTCGCTTGCGTGCGTACTTCTTTCCGCACTGGCAAAGTGTATAGCCAGCCTTTCGTTGGACAATTCTGATGTGTATGCTAAGGGCAGTTCTGTCGGAATACAGCTTGTTGCAAAGTCGGCATTGTCTTTTGTCCTTGGCGCCAGCCATGTTGGCAAGCGCAGATGATGAAACTGGATCTCGTGATGACGTCACAATGAGTAGGAATCTCGACGTTAAATGGCGTCGAGAGCGCCCGAGACGTCACGTCATGTGTGACGTCAACAAAGAACTAGACTGCTTGTCTATATAAGCGACGTCATAAAGGTGACATCGCGGCCTGGAGAGTATGTACTCTCTCAGTGTGGCCCAGGAAAAGGAAAATACACACAAAGGAGGTGTACAATATGGCAAAGAGAGAAAATAACAATGTGTGATTATCCTTTTCATTCAAGCCGAATGAAGCTCTGGTGTGGAGCTGGTAAATCCAGCAAACCTCGCGCAAACGGCGCTTGGTGGTGCTGGATTCAAGGGACGGGTCTGTCTTAAGAACTTCGATGATTTGATAGTTGATGTTGTTGCCAGAGTGACCATGCGACCAGAAATGTCTTGGTGCAGGGTTATCACTGTAATTCCGAGTGTCGTTGAAGTGTTCTCGGATTCGCTCATGAAATGTGCGTTTGGTTTCTCCAACATATTGTTTGGAGCAGAGGGAGCACGTGATAAGGTAGATCACATTCTGAGTGCAGCAGTTGGCCATCAGGTTGACATGGGCGGTGTGCCGCTCGGTCCTACACAGGATGTTCCTTGTGAGTCGGTACGTGGCCATAGCATCTTCGGGAAGGCGTGGGCTTCCTCTGCGGGGGTCTGCGTTGGTCCCGCTGGTGCTTGGTTCTCTGTCGACCCTCCTGCGTTTTCGTTGTTGGTCATCGGTCTCTTGTCTGAGGTCGATGACAGATGAGATGGGCGTGACTGTGTCCATTTCATCAAGGTTCAGGTTGAGTTCCTCTAAGGTAAGCGAGGTGCTGCTGCTCGATCCTTGTGCTTAATTGGCTGGTTGGGCCATGGCTCTGCCTTCTGTAGTGGTGGTTGAGTAGGAGTAGGTTACAAGTGGAGAGTGGTGAACCAGTACAGTTGGAGAGCCTGGAGTGATCAGTGGATTCTTCTGGATGGTGCCTGACCGGTTTCGATCTGGTGTGGATCTCATCAGAGGCTTGCAGATGGTGACTGCTTTCCGCTTTATATACCTGCGGGGAGTTGACCGGTGTTGTCAAGTGTGACCGGTATGTTGACCGGTGAAAACAAAAGTTGGCAAGCTGTTGGCCTGTGTTGTTAGGTGGTTGACATGTTGACCGGCAGATTGGCTTCTGGGTCGGCATGTTGACCGGTAGGGGTTGCTGGGGGCCGATGTTGACCGGGAAAACAGCGGAAACGGCCGAAAGTGTTGGCCGGTAAGGTAAAGGAAGCGGATTTGGCCTCAATGCGGGCTCTGGCGGTCTAAAGTTTGGCCATGATGGCCAAAAAGACCGAAAAAAGAAGACTAAGGCTGTCTTATGGAGAAGCAAATACATGTTTTATTTGTAGAAGGCTCGAAAGTCATTGTAACAATTCATCAACTAGACTGTCCCAGTAATTCTGACCGGAAAAAGTTTCAGTGGGTGCACAGCTATCACAAGGTGGTGTGGTAAGGGCTTCCGAACTGACAGTGGGGATGAGGCAGGTCGTCATGGCCTCTGAGATGATGGTGCTCAATGGTGTCATACCTGAATTGTCCAGGAAATCGTGGAAATGCGTGGTTCCCATAGAGGTTGTGCGGCGATACTGGGAGATGGGAGAGAGGTCCCTTCAGTGGCCGTTTCATCTAAAATTGGCACATCAGTCGGTGTGAGTGGTGACAAAGTAGAGGCATCGTGGCCTGCAGGTTGTTGTGTGCATCTTACAGCATGGCGGTGGAAGTCTCGCTTGCGTGCGTACTTCTTTCCGCAGTGGCAAAGTGTATGGCCAGCCTTTCGGTGGACAATTCTGATGTGTCTGCTAAGGGCAGTTCTGTCGGAATACAGCTTCTTGCAGAGTCGGCATTGTCTTTTGTCCTTGGCGCCAGCCATGTTGGCAAGCGCAGATGATGAAACTGGATCTCAGTGATGACGTCACAATGAGTAGGAATCTCGACGTTAAATGGTGTCGAGAGCGCCCGAGACGTCATGTGTGACGTCAACAAAGAAATAGAATGCTTGTCTATATAAGCGACGTCATAAAGGTGGCATCGCGGCCTGGAGAGTATGAGAGTATGTACTCTCTCAGTGTGGCCCAGGAAAAAGGAAAATACACACAAAGGAGGTGTACAATATGGCAAAGAGAGAAAATAACAATGTGTGATTATTCCTTTTCATTTAAGCCGAATGGAGCTTTGGTGTGCAGCTGGTAAATCTAGTAAACCTCGGGCACCATCCAGAAGAATCCATTAGTCACTCCAAGCTCTCCAACTGTACTGGTTCACCACTCTCCACTTGTACCTACTCCTACTCAACCACCACTACAGAAGGCAGAGCCATGGCCCAACCAGCCAATAAACACCAGGATCGAGCAGTAGCACCTCGCTTACCTTAGAGGAACTCAACCTGAACCTTGATGAAATGGACACAGTCACACCCATCTCATCTGTCATCGACCTCAGACAAGAGACCGATGACCAACAACGAAAACGCAGGAGGGTCGACGAAGAATCAAGCACCAGCGGGACCAACGAAGACCCCCGCAGAGGAAGCCCACGCCTTTCCGAAAATGCTATGGCCACGTACCGACTCACAAGGAACATCCTGTGTAGGACCGAGCGGCACACCGCCCATGTCAACCTGATGGCCAACTGCTGCACTCAGAATGTGATCTACCTTATCACGTGCTCCCTCTGCTCCAAACAATATGTTGGAGAAACCAAACGCACATTTCATGAGCGAATCCGAGAACACTTCAACGACACTCGGAATCGCAGTGATAACCCTGCACCAAGACATTTTGTGGTCGCATGGTCACTCTGTCAACAACATCAATTATCAAATCATTGAAATTCTTGATCAGGTCAGACCCGTCTCTTGAATCCAGCACCACCAAGCGCCGTTTGCGCGAGGTTTACTGGATTTACCAGCTGAACACCAGCGCTCCATTCGGCTTAAATGAAAAGGAATAATCATACATTGTTATTTTCTCTCTTTGCCATAATAATATGACATTAGGTTAATAATTATGCAATAGGTTCCCACAGGTTACCAGTGTAGAATTCATGGTAACCTGTTGAGAGGTTACCATCAGCACTCCTTAAATTGAGGCCTGACTATAAGGTGCCTCACCCTAGTGCTGCTTCTGATATAAGGCAGGTAAAATGATTTGTCCCTCGAATTAACAACTATACATACTATATCCACCATTTTACAAGGTTGAAAATGTATAAGGTGGTTCAAATCTAATTTCTTCAACAATTTCATAGTTCAATTATACAGAAAGGAAATGTGCATGTCATTCTCTGGGTTGCAAATTGGCACTTCCTGTTATACTTATGTTATACCTTATTATATAAACTTTACAACTTTAACAGACAAACATATTTCCTGTACATAATCCCTTACCAACAACTTCACCACTTTCTGAAAAATCTGGAATGGCGAGAGCAGGGCTGTCAGCTGAAAAAAAATACTACATACTACATGTAAACATGGAACTCTGGGGGTTTTACTACATGTACTATTCAAAACCAAAATAAAGGTGATAGCTGTCACAAAAAAAGAAAACATAATATGACAGCAGCACCAAAAAAAAAATTTGGGTTCAAACCCACCACCTTATTCCATTATCACATTCAGGTGTTGGCAATGCCCTTTTAGCATGTTTATGGTGAAGAGGAATAAGTGTAAAGTATTGACATGTAAACTTCATGGGATTATGAGGCCTGGCCATGATGCGGACTCTAACTTTACACTCCCTGTTAAAAGTGATATACTGGCCTCCCTATGTAAACAAGCAAATTTTCCAAATCTGTTTTACTGTCTAAATATATCTTTCTGCAATAATGGATGGACTCTATGAGGTAGCTGGGGTAATTTTTCTACTAGTATCTGTGATATTTACTGATTCAAATCTGAATATATAAATATGTAATGATCATATAATAAAAAATGTTACAAATCAGAACTTTTATTTCTTTCATTTATATTGAGGTTCCTGTCTGGACACTGGATACCTCAAATACCATTAATACTGTGTATTTCACATCATATTATTGATACAGTTGTGAGACCATTCAGCCAAACTCACAGATATATGCCTTTTATCAAACAATACACACCCTGTTGCATGTGTTAACCGAACAACAACGAAATGATTAAGTAAATTAACAAAAGCTGGGAATACAATTCACAAGCACTTCAACCTAAGATAAATATATCAGAATAATTTGACTGCAGGAGGAAGATAATATCAAGCTACTC